>PKMM01007886.1:0-12750 GCA_002933915.1 Eutrema heterophyllum | reverse complement strand
GTGTAATATCATTATATATATCTAAGTATTCAAAGAATATGATTATGTCATTATGATTCTATTTCCTAGTTTCATTTACTACAAGAAAACATGAAATTAGCGACTGCAATTTGCGACTAAAAAGGTGGTCGCAAAAATGACGACTATGTTGCGACTACATAGCGACGGAGTTACGACTAAAATAAATTTGTCGCCAATCAGTCGCTATTTTGCGACTAATTAAATTAGTCGCACAATAGTCGCTAAATGGCGACGAAGTTGCGACCAAATTCAGCGGGTCGCAAATTTTTTTTATATAAAGACACGTGTTGATCGTGTGTGGTCTGTGAAAATAATATTTGCGACTGCTAAAATTAGTCGCTAAATAGTAGCAAAATTGCGACGAAGTTGCGACTAATTTCGGTTGGTCGCTAAAAATTGTGGGAAAACCACGTGTTTATCGTTTGTAGTAGGTGTAACTAATTTTTGCGACTACAAAAAGGAGTCCCAATTTAGTCGCAAAAAAGTCTATATAAACGAACCTCCCCATTGTTTCATTTTATTCCACACGTAAACCGTTCTAAGAAGTTGAGAGAAATTTTTTTTTTCAAAAGAGAATCTTCTTTTTTAAAGTTTGAAAATGTGGGGAAATTACAATTATAGTAATGGCCGGGAGTGGATGTATCGGAGGTTCTAAGAAGTTGAGAGAAATTTTTTTTTTTTTTTTTTTTTTTTTTTTTTNACGGGTAATATCTCAGCAGAGTTTAGAGATGGGGTGGATAATCAATTCATGACATTTGCAAATAGCCAGGAGCTTACGCAGAGCAATGGCGGTAAGTTTTATTGTCCTTGTAGTGTTTGCAAGAATAATAGATTTTTACCGGGGGCTAAAATTTGGAGCCATTTGTATAACAATGGATTTGTGCCTGGTTATTATGTTTGGTATAAGCATGGGGAAGAACTCGATATGAGTTTAGGAACGAGTTATGGTGATACAACGTGGGTAGGTGATCAGAGTGAAGAAGTGGGTACTGTAGAAGGTAGATATGTGGATATGGTGAATGATGCATTTCATCATAATGTTAATTTTGATAACTATCATCAGCATGATGATTATGAGAATGTAGAAGAACTTGTAAGGAATCATTCCCAAAAATTCTACGACTTGTTAGAAGGAGCGGAAAATCCTTTATACGATGGGTGTCGTGAAGGTCACTCGCAGTTATCCTTTGTTGCTGAGCTCATGCAACATAAGACAGATCATAATATGAGTGAGAGGTTAGTGGATTCGATGTGCGGAATGTTTACTAAGTATTTACCTGAAGGAAACCAGGCAACAAGTTCAAATTACGAGACGGAAAGATTGATGGGCAATTTAGGTCTCCCATGTCATGCAATTGATGTTTGCATTAACAATTGTATGATCTTCTGGAAAGAAGACGAAAGGTTAGATAAGTGTGGGTTTTGTAATTCACCAAGATGGAGGCCTAACGAGCAAAACCGTAGGACCAAAGTACCATATAGTCGTATGTGGTATATGCCTATTGCTGACAGATTAAAGAGAATGTATCAAAGCGAGAAGACTGCATCGACAATGAGATGGCATGCCGAGCACGAAGCAAAGGAGGGAGAAATGTGTCATCCATCTGATGGGGCGGAGTGGAAATATTTTCAGGATCGACATCCCCAGTTTGCCCAAGAAACCCGAAACGTTTATCTTGGATTATGTATAGATGGGTTCAATCCATTTGGTGAGTCAAAAAATCATTCGTTGTGGCCTGTGGTCTTGACTCCATATAATTTACCCCCTGGTATGTGCATGAATACGGAGTACTTGTTTCTTACAATTATGAATTCTGGGCCAAATCATCCGCGAGGTAGTCTCGATATATTCCTTCGACCTCTCATTGACGAGTTAAAAGAATTGTGGTCCAATGGCGTTGATGCGTACGATGTATCCTTGAATCAAAATTTTAATCTGAAAGCAGTGCTATTGTGGACGATAAGCGATTTTCCGGCGTTGGGCATGCTATCAGGATGGAGCACTCATGGCAAATTGGCTTGTCCTATTTGCATGGAAGATACAAAGTCGTTTTATCTGCCGCACGGAAGAAAGACGTGTTGGTTCGATTGTCACCGAAGATTTCTTCCTCATGATCATCCACTGAGGAAGAATAGAAAAGACTTTTTGATGGGAAGAGACGCTAGGAACGACTATCCACCTGAGTCTTTGACCGGTGAGCAAGTTTATTCCTACCGGCTGCGTAGTGTAAATCCAACAAAAACTAAGGATGTTGGTGGAAACGGTCACGAGAAGAAGAAGCCTCACTTTGGGAAGAAGCATAACTGGTACAAAGAAAGCATATTCTGGGAGCTTCCGTACTGGAGGGACCTTAATCTTCGACATAATCTCGATGTGATGCATATAGAGAAATTTTTTTTTGACAACATCATGAATACTCTTATGCGTGTGAAGGGAAAATCAAAAGACACCATCCCTTCAAGATTGGATATACAAGCATTTTGTTCGCGGCCACACTTACATATTGATGATGAGGGTAGAGCTCCTTTCCCCGCCTACTCATTTACAGACGAAGCCAGAACAAGTTTATTGGAATGTGTGAAACATTCGGTCAAATTCCCAGATGGTTATGCTTCAAACTTAGCTAGTTGTGCTGATATCGATAAGGCAAAGTTTTCTGGGATGAAGAGTCATGACTGCCATGTTTGTATGGAGCGGCTACTTCCATTTATTTGTGCAGAACTCCTAGACAGAAACATCCACATCGCGTTATCAGGTAGTCTCACCTTATAGTTATATGAATATGCGACACGTAAATATGATTACATAGTTTTTTATTAACCATTGTAGTTCAAATATATATATTGTAGGGATCGGAGTATTTTTCCGTGACTTATGTTCGAGAACTTTGCAGCAAAGTCGCGTCCAAATTCTAGAACAAAACATAGTGTTAATCATATGCAATTTGGAAAAGATATTTCCACCATCATTTTTCGACGTGATGGAGCACCTGCCTATACATCTCCCCTACGAAGCTGAATTAGGAGGCCCCGTGCAATATAGGTGGATGTACCCTTTTGAAAGGTTTTTCAAAAAGTTGAAAGGGAAAGCAAAAAACAAACGATATGCACCAAGATCGATTGTTAAAGCTTATATGAAACAAGAGGTATCTTATTTCACAGAGCATTATTTTGCCTCCGATATAGACACGAATTCAAGGTACACGCTATAATAATTCACATATATATGGAGACACATGTTATCTATTCTAAATTTCTTCAAATTAACTAATTTAGTCAGGTTAACAAGATTCAATGAAGGTGAAGTCCCCGTATATCATGTCCCTGACGTACTTGATATATTCACTCATGTTGGTCGTCCAAGTGGAGAAATCCAGGAAATTTGGCTTTCAGAGAAAGACTATCAATGCGCACATGCATATGTCTTGCGAAATTGTGAATATTTTCAGGAAATTGAGAGGTATATTCTACCGTGTGTTTACATAAGTTTTAACATGGCTCAAATTGTATTGGTCTCATATTTGTGTTGCTCTTAAACAGCATGTTTGAACTATCTATTTCTCAAAAATATCCACATCTTTCTGAAAAAGAACTCTCCGCGAAAGAGCTGACGAATATCATTTATGGGTGAAAGATTATGTAAGTCTGAATAATATTCTTAACTATGTATCTATACTTCTATATATATATATTTGATTTTCTCTTACTATACGCAGGTTAATTACTGGAAAGCCACACATCAATTTCCTATTTGGGTTCGAGAGATAGTGGAAGGACCGAAAAACAATGCCAAAACATGGCCTATCTACTTTACAAGAGGATATTTGTTTCATACGCAAAACCACAACCAGGGACGAAAGACATGTAACTATGGTGTATGTGTCAAAGGACAAAATTACAGTGATGCATCTGATCAAGCTGATTTCCACGGGATCTTAACTGATATAATACAACTGGAGTATGAGGGGATGGCTAATTTAAGAATCACACTTTTCAAGTGTAAGTGGTACGACCCTGTTATCGGTAGAGGCACTCGGAGGAGCAATACTGGCATTGTAGACGTTCTTTCATCGAAAATGGTTCAATAAATACGAACCTTTTATTCTAGGTACGTATATCCCTATATATATATATTACTTTCTTGATAGATAATGTATTCATAAGTTCTTTATAATGACTTTGCATATGCACAGCCTCTCAAGCGGATCAAGTTTGTTATATCCCATACCCATACAAGAAGAAACCGAAGCAATTGTGGCTAAATGTTGTTAAAGTCAACCCGCGAGGACATATTTCAGGAGAATATGACTACACAGAACCGACTCTTTTGCAACAAGAAAATGATGATCATGTAGTGCTGATTACAATTGAAGATCTCGTAGTGCGAGACGAGAATCTGGTACAAGGAGAGAACCCAATAAATCTCGATTACGATGTTGGAGATGCGGAAGGAAACGACGAATTCCAATGTAATTCATCGTCTTCAGATGATGAAGTTGAAGTTGATGAAGAACCTTACTAAATAATATTCTAATGCATAAGGTAGTTATATTTGATAATGAAGTTTATTAATGGTTTATCTTATTTATTTGGGTTTTGTATGTGAAACCATAATATTAAAACTTAAGCAAAAATTAACGAGGGAACTATTTCGAATGTAATTCATCGTCTTCAGATGATGAAGTTGAAGTTGATGAAGAACCTTACTAAATAATATTCTAATGCATAAGGTAGTTATATTTGATAATGAAGTTTATTAATGGTTTATCTTATTTATTTGGGTTTTGTATGTGAAACCATAATATTAAAACTTAAGCAAAAATTAACGAGGGAACTATTTCGAATGTAATTCATCATCTTCAGATGATGAAGTTGAAGTTGATGAAGAACCTTACTAAATAATATTCTAATGCATAAGGTAGTTGTTATCCAAGGTGACTTAAAATCAAAGAGTACAGGCAAAGGGGCCCTTCTCGAGTGAGCTGAGGAACGATACGGTACGGTACACTAAAGTCGGCTAGGATTTTTCCTATTCCTTTCTGTATCGGGTTTTTCTTTTAGGGCTTATATAAAGGGATCTAAGGGTTTGTAAATTGTATCCACACATTTATCTTATTTATTTTGGTTAACAAAAATTAAAACTTAAGAAAAAATTATACAAAAATTAAGAAAAAATTATACAAATAAGGTTAACAAAAATTAATCAAATTAACTAATTTGGGCCTTTAGCGACTCCTTTGCGACTTACGTTGCGACTATTGGGCCCAAATTTTCGCCAAAATTAACGAGGGAACATTTCCCTCTCTAAGACCAATTGCCGAAGCAAGGCCGGGAAAAACCCAAAATTTTCGCTAAGTGTCTGTCTCATTTGTGAAACGCCCATTTTTTTTCTCCGATAACCCTACAAACCGATTCTCTCTCAATCCCTACCAAATCTCTCCAAATTCCGATGACTGGCCGTGGAAAAGCTGTGACTAGAGGACGAGGAGCACGACGCACTGCGACAACAGCCGTGAATCGAGGACCCATATCTCCCGGTGAGACAAGGATCTCGCCTCTGAAGGGAAAATCAAAGAAAACCGCCTCGCCGCTTCCGTCTCAGTATTCATTCACGCCGGCGGACGCTTCAACCTCCGTGACTCCTCGTAGCCGTGTCCCAATATTCTCCAAAGGTGTCAAAGATTTCCCTCCTCCGCCGCAGCTTTTGACGAGTAGGAGCCAACCAGGATCTGGAAACTCAGGAACCGATCCTCGAGCCTTTGCTTCTCCTCCTGCTGCAACTCAAGCTCGATCCGCTGCGATGAGTCACGGAGCTCCACCTGCTGCGATTCAAGATCGACCTCCACCTGCTGCGACTCAAGCTCGATCCGCTGCGAGGAGTCACGGAGCTCCACCTGCTGCGACTGAAGATCGACCTCCACCTGCTGCGACTCAAGCTCGATCCGCTCCTTCTGGATCCGCTCCTTCTCCTCAAGCTCCACACGCTGCGTCACCACAAGCTCAGAGTTCTGAGGCTCAGAACGATGACCTGGAAGAAGACGAAGAGGAGTATGATGAAGACAACGAGGAAGTTGATTTTGACGGTGACGAAGGATTGCAACCACATCTCGCGGAAGACGTGCTCGCTGCTTTGACCAACTTGCTTATCCAGCCAGGCCGTGACCAATACACAACGCTCCTCTCTCCCACATTGGAGCCTGGAACCATATGGTAAGCTGAGTTTGTCTTGTTTTTGTTTTGTTTTCGAGTTTTTGGTAGGGTTAGCTTAGCTTAGCTTTTTGTTTCTGTGAATGATGGTTTAGAGTATTTTTTTGTTATATTATGGATCTGTTATGGTTTAGAGTTATGTTAGAGTAATGTTTTAGAGAATTGTGAATGCTGTGATGTTAGAGTATTGTGAATGTTGTGATGTTTTATATGCGACTTAACATTTTTGTTTATCTGTTTGTAGGTTTATAGGTAAGGATAAGTCCGCATTGACTCGCAAGATCACAAGGATATTTACAAACAAGTTCGATCAGCCTTACTACAACTGGGGTTTTGTCCCAGTTCCTAAAAGAGAAAAATATTTTCTTGAATTCGCGGTAATCTTCTTAACCTCTCAATCTGTTCTTAATTTTCTGTTTTGTTTGTTTTCTTTGATCACTAACACTTTGCTCTTATCTTGTTTTGTAGAAAGAACACACATGGCATCCCATACACACTGGTCTTGTCCAAACAAAGTTCGAGAAGATTTGCCAAGTGAAACTCAAGGACATGGTTTCTAAGGCGGGGACGAAAAGAAAGCAACCGAAGTGGATTGGCAATACGGTGTGGGGACAAATGTGTGACTATTGGATCACAGAAGAAGCCACAACAAGGCATGAGACTACATCAGCAGATCGAATGTCTGACCGTAATGGTCAAGGTATTCACAAGCATGTCTCGGGCCAGAAATCTTTCTTACAAGTGGAACAAGAATTGGTGAAGTTCCCCTGTCTTCCTATTAGTCTCTGAGTTACATATCTTGATAATTTACATGTCTTGATAATTTACATGTCTTGCTATTCACATGTTCTTGTTTAACATTTCAGGAAGTGGAATTGGGAAGACCTCCGACTGTTGCTGAAGTCTTTGTAAAGACTCATACAAAGAAAGATGGGAGCTTTGTCGATCAGAGAGCGCAGGAAGTGTTTGATCTTTATAAGCAGAAGAAGGAATCTAAGTTGGCTGAGCTTGAGCATGAGAATGACGAGTCTGCAGACGGTACTTCGCTTCGATCACAGCTTTGTCTAGAGGAGGATAACGAAATCTTCTACAAGGTAAAATACTTCTCTAAGCTTGAGTTTGTCAGATTTTTAAGTTTTCCAAATCTTTGATAACTAATACTCTGTGTTTTGTTATTGCAGTCTACTGTCACAAATAACAGAGGCCAAATGTATGGACTTGGAAGCCTAGGGACATACATCAACGGGAAGCGGAAGTATCCAGGCAGCTCCTCTTCTTTCACAAACGTGAACCAACAGCTCGAGGACGCTAACCGAAAGATTGAGGAAATAACAGCCCTACAAGCACATCGCGAAGCAGAGCATCTCCGTGTTACATCAGCTCTACAAGCAGAGGTCAAGGGCTTGGGAGTAGTCAAAAAGTACCTCAGCATCAAAGACCCATACTTTCTTGCATTCCTTGCTAATGAAGAAGATCCCTCTAATCCCCCTCTAGGTTCCTAACTTCTCAACTCTCTCTGACTCTGAACTTGTGTTTGTTATGCTTTTGTTAACTCCTATATTGGAGTTTGAACTTGTCTCCTTTTGTTAACTCCTTATATTTGGAGTTTGAACTTCTATGCTTTAGGTTTTTAGTTTGTAAATCTTGAATGTTTATGTTATTAGTTCTTATGTTTGTAAATCTTGAATGTTTATGTTATTAGTTTGTAAATCTTGAACTCATTTGCATCTTTTTTTTTTTTTTAATCATCTGAGATGTCATAGTCGATCTGAAACAGAGCAAAAGTAGAAAAAAATAGGAATACCAAAATGCTAAACCGATAAACATCATAGTCGCTATCCAGTCGCAAAACCAGTCGCAAAACCAGTCGCAAAACATTCTAACTTAGTCACCAAAACCAGTAACAAGTTTAGTCGCAAATTACGTCGCAAACCCAGTCGCAGAACCAGTCGCAGACAACGTCGCAAAACAAGTCGCAAAACCGGTCAGGAGAAGTCGCAAATCATGTCGCAAAACCAGTCGCAAAACCAGTCGCCGATTCAGTCGCACCTTCGTCGCGACAACGGTCACAATACTGTCGCTAAAGTAGCGACCACATTGCGACTTGACCGCGACGAAAAGAAAACAGTCGCAAAAGAGTCGCTAATGGGCGACTGCATGGCGACTAATTGATTTAGCGACGAGGTCTTTTGCGACCACGTATTTTAGTCGCAACACAGTCGCAAATCGGTAAATGGCGACTGTTTAGCGACTGATACTGTAGTCGAGAAATCCCTGTTTTCTTGTAGTGATTAAATATTAATTACATCTAAAAAAATATTGTCTAAACACCAAATCTGCTGCTGGAAAGGTCCCAGAGATACATAAAGACTAAACCATATAATACAAAGCAGAGATACAAGAGTCTCGAAAGAGAAGAGACCTAGGAGCAGAGACACGAAACAGAACAAGGAACAGAGATAGAGCTGTCAAAATGGGATGTCCAAACCCATTTGGAAATGTCCAATATTGACCATTTTGATTAAGGACAAATAGTGATCATGTCTATTAAGGACCATTTCCATTAACGATCATGTCCAAATGGACCGTCCATTGGCCAGAATAGAACTTATTGTTTAAAAGGTAAAAAAATTGAACTAAATAATTTTTATTTTCATGAAATATAGTTTTTTAAATTTTAATTCATGTTCTAAATAATATTTACAACTAAATAATTTTTAATATCTAAAAATTTATATTTTCATAAAATATAATTTTTTATAAGAAATTTCATCATATAAATTTATAATTTATAGATTTCTAAGAGAGAGCTTTGTACCTCGAGCCGGTACGGAACGAAACAGAGTGAGAGGGAGAGAGCTCACGTCACCGGGAGAGAAACGAGATAGAGCGAGGAGTAGCGAATAAGGATTCAGACGAGGAGAGGGAATCTCGGCTCTGTTGCTCGCAATTTAGGGTTTGTTTACAGAATCCTTCGTCGTTCGTTTATTTTCTTCTTTTTTTCTTCTAAATGACGTCATTTCATTTGTTTCGAAACAAAGATCATTTGAATTGAAACAAGTTATTTTTTTTGTCAGCCGTAAAAATTAATGAAAAGTCGAGGTTAGTTAACCGATTCGGGGATTGTGGAAGTCCCTAAGCCAAGTAGATTGTTTAAAGACGTCACACTAGATATGAGAAAAATAATATTGTGGAAGTCCCTATTGGATGTTTCAAAGTGCTGTAGAGCCAATCGTCATGGTTAGTATTGCGGAGAGCTTTCTATCATATTCATCATAATCGCATATGTTGTATTAATATAACATGTTATGCCATGTTCTCACTTAGAATCATAATTCATATCAATTTATCAACTAAGTTTTGTTTGTTTTCTAAAATTCAAATCATATCATATTCGTTTTTTGTTTGTTAGAAATATATATCTTTTTTTTGGTCTTTCATGAGAATGAGATTATAGATCTTCGATGAGGAACTCCAAAAATCCTTGGGAAACACAGATTTGAAGCCAATCTCGAGCAGATGATTTGGGAATAGCTACACGGAAAGTTTAGGTTCTTAGGAATTTTGTTGCACACACGATTTTTAAATGAACTGATAAATAATTCGAAACACACAAATCAATAAACTCTCTTCAAACTTTCATATTCAAATTCACATATTTAAAATTAAAAATATCAAATTTCTATATTAATATTTATCATTTTCTGCATATTTTGATTTTTTTTTTTTGACTTTTTGTTATCTTTCTCCCGACAAAAAAAAAGGTGGTAATGGTCCAAAATAGTATAAAATAACACAAATTACTACAATAGTACAAATTTTGAGAAAATTGTTAGAATAATCTTTTTCAAATTTTTTTTTAAAACTTTTTGGGGGTTAGGATTGAGTTGTTTAAAGTGTATGGTTTAGTTTTAAAGGTGTAGAGTTTAGGGCGAAGTGTTTAGGGCTTCGCTCTAAACCCTAAACCCTAAACCCTAAACCCTAAATTTTTTTCTTCAAAAAAATTATTTTTACAGCTTTTCCAAACTTTATACTATTCTAGCAATTAGTTTTTCATTCTATACTATTTCAAAAATTCTCCCAAAAGAAAGTATACTCATGCGTGGTGTGTGGACTCTGGATTATTATTATTTTGTGAACATTGGAATAAAACAGAGTTCATGGGCTTCAGAGTCTTAGGGCCCAAAATAAATGTATTCGGCAGCCATTGGAAGAAGCAAAGCATCTGTTTTCAAGCTCTCCGATTATATCTACACGTACAATTCACTCAAACACGAAGTGTATATTGGCTTTAGCCAGGAAGTGAAGCATCTTAAGGACTTTTTTTTTGTTTTGTATGTAAAAAGCTAAAAATAGTGGTTTTGTAAGGCTACTTTCTCATACGTTACATGACCAGCGATAGGTAAATTATATTGAAGTGATAAAATGTGTATGTTTCAGTAATGGTGGGGGATATTGGAATGGGTTTAGAAGTTTTAAGGGTATGGGTTCAGAAGTTTTAAGGGTGTGTTCATAAAATTCAAACCCCACATGACACCCATATCTAAACTTACAAAAAATGACAAAAATCCATTGAACTAGACATCGTTCATGTGCTATACTATACAGTTATCATAGGTGTCTTAATCTTTCACCTGTCACTCAATAAAATGTCTCCGTAAGTCCACTGCAGCGGTTCCATACCTATCTATTACTTATTAGTTGCTTCTTTTTTTTTTCTTTAATGAAAGTTTTAACATCTATAAAACATGTAATTCATTTATACTTATAATTTCCAATTACTTAGTTTCAAAAGATTTGTTTCCGCTACTAGTGAATTCATTTATGAACTACATAATAGCTGTCGTGCGTTACGCGTATTTTTACGCGGCAGTCTTTGTTTCTTCTTTGCCTGTGGAAAATTTCCTCTATAATTGTGGATTGTGATGTGGATTTCTTAGTGTTAATATATATATATATATATATATATATAGACCAATATCTGATTTTAGTTTTAGAATTTTATTTACAGTTGATACGGTGTTTAATTTTTTATACAACAACCCTAGGAGCCTAAAACAATACAACAAAACCTTGCTTCGAGTTTACATAAGCTGACAAACCATAAGAGCTAAAAACCATACAACAACCTTGCTCTTCGAGTTTGCATAAGCTGACTAATTAACCATAAGAGCTAAAAACCATACAACAACCTTGCTCTCGAGTTTACATAAATTTTCTAAATAGTATTCCTTGAGTTTTATAAGAAGTGTCGTTTATAAAAATATTTTTCACAGATTAAGTAATTTGTTAATGGAAAATTTTGTTGAGTAATGCAAGATTATTTTGTTGTAAAGCCATCTCTTATGCCAATATGGAGCCAAGCTTACTCTCGAGAGATGACAGACCTATTCAACCAGATGCTGAGCCTTATAATCGAACATTAGTGGAGAAGATGATGTAATGTACCTCATGGTTACTAAACCAAACAGATTAGTTATCTCAAAGGTACTCTTGCTAATGAGAAAACCTCATATAGGTTAGTTAGATTGGTCCATGTTTATTTTACCCGGCCACTTGTTGATCTACAATTGAAGTATTTCATTGATTCGCATGTAATATGTCCATAAGGTTGATTGATATGGGAAGTTATGTACTTGGGGACCAGTGGAGAGGAGATCACCCGCGTGAATACGCGTGAATAACTGTTAAAAAAGGACCGGTGAGTTAAGAAGAGATGAGCAAATACTCTTGCATTGATAAAGAAACTCTTCTTATTTGGTATGGAAATCGATTGATACCCTTATGTAGAGGGCTTGATTACCTGTCCTCCAATTTATCCTAGCTAGGTATTATTTTTTTGGAGGAAATTTGTAAAAATAGACTTTAAAATATTTTTTATTTAATCACTTTTTAAAAACTTAGAAAACTAACCTTTTTAACTCTAAGTTAACGGAAAAAAACCTTAACAAAATATTAAAAGTATTATCATAAAATAACTAGATAGATGTTTATGTTATTTATTAGGCTAAGATCAGTGATTTGATGCACTTATTACGCTGATCTCTTTAAGTTAATTGTATGAATTATCTTTCAACGTTATTAGGAACTGGATCCATAACTTGCTCCTGATAATAAGATTCTAGCGGAGAATAGCTAAACAAGGTTGATATATAGATGAAAGCAAAATAATATTTTTCACTTGGCCCATTTCTTTGTATCTTCTTGCTTATTTTTAGGGTGAATTGGCTTACATACTCAAAATTAAAAAGAGTATAACGATATGGAAATATTTACACGAATTTGTTTATTTATGTAAATTAAAAATATTCTCATAGATTAAATTTTGAATTTTTTTGTATAAATTTAAGGCCAAAGTTATTTAATATCAATACACAAAAACCATTCTACAGACTTTTGTTCTAACAATTTGAACTTATTTTTTGAGATTGACAATTTTAACTTTTCCTAGACTTAATTTAGGATGTAAAGCCATTGTCAAAAGTTCAAGACTAGTCCAACCCTCTACTGTAACTTAGATAT
>PKMM01007760.1:539274-566390 GCA_002933915.1 Eutrema heterophyllum | reverse complement strand
GTCGAGAAAGGGGCATCACCAGGCGGGTCCGGTGAAGATGAGTTTAGGTTCGATGGCTAATCAGGGTCAGCCCCAGCAACATCAAGCGCAAGTGCAACATGTATTTACCGGTTGTGGAATGGCTGCATCGCCGTTTATGCTAGGGAACCAATACCATCCGGTTTATGTAACTGGAATGTTGGGGAATCAAAATTTAGTAGCAGCAGCCGGAGGAGGTTACATGTATCCGATGTTGGCTACTGCTCTAACCCATGGTGGGTTGAGCCATGATTTGTTGCAGTCGAGCCAGATGGGTGGTATTGGTGAGCCAGGCGTTGGTGATGGTCTATCAGTTCTGGAATCTTATTTTAGAGGTCAGAGCCTGCCTAATGCTTATCTTGATTCGAATACCGAGAAAGGAGGGAATGGTAAAGATTCGGATGTTGGCGGCTCGTTTCATGGCATGGCTACTCAAACTATTCATGGTACGCTCTCGCTGTAATCTCTTGTGTTTTATAGCAACGCATGTGCTCATATTGTGGTTTAAATGTCTTTGGATAAGCATATGTTGCATGATTCATAGTAGAAAGTGTATGTATTTGGCTTACTGGATAGATATAATGGGTTACGACTTTGTAGTAGTAATTGGAATATCAGCTGGCATGATGTCTCTCTAGATCTGCATTTGTTACGAAGAATTTTTTTTTAAAAAGCACCAAATAACTTATAAATAAAAATACCCGCGCATTAGCGCGGGGACTCACCTAGTTTCTTATTAAAAAGAGATTAACAATACGATTTTACTTATGTAAGTCAAATCATTAAGACAATAAGATAGGCTAAGATATTAAGACGGTATGAATTTCCAGTTAACAATTTATATCATTAATGCTTGTAGTCATTGTTGTTTATATATTAATGCTTATAAGCTCTCTTGAAACGCTCGATGTCTCGAATAGTTTAATACAAGGAGAGATTCCTGGAGATGGGTTTGTGAACTTGACCAGGATTATCTCTCTTCACATGAGTGGTAACGGCTTCAATGGCTCTATCCCACCTGAATTGTTCTCCTTGAAGACTCTTCATAGGCATGGGCAAAATACCCGAATCTGAAGAACCAAACCGAATCCGAACCGAAAAAGAGGAACCGAACCCGAACCAAAACCGTTAAAATACCCGAACGAATCCTAGATTCCTATATCCGAAGAACCGAAACCGAACCGAGAACCCGAATGGGTACTCGAAATACAATTATATAGCCAAAATATTTATTATATTTAGACTTGATAACCCAAAATTACAATTATAAATCCGAAGATATGAGTTATTTTTATACCAAAATGATTGAGAAACCCAAAATAACCAAAATATACGAAGTTTGTAGTTATATTTGTTAAGCTTTGACCAAATTTTATTTAAATTTAACTATTTTTCCTTTTATTTTTATGATTTTTCGGGTACCCGAAACCGAACCGAACCCCAACCGAAATTCTAAAATACCCGAATGGGTTATAAATCCTAAACCCAAAAACCTGAATAACCCGAACCGAACCCGATCGGGTACCCGAACGCCCAGGGCTAACTCTTCAGCGCCTTGACTTAAGCACGAATGCTATTGGTGGTACGTTGAGTGGTGACATCAAAGAGCTCAAGAACCTGCATGAGCTAAATTTGGGTTGGAATCTCATGAAAGGAGAGATTCCTCCAGAGATAGGTATGTTAGGAAGTAATCTCAAAATTTAAACTTTATAGTCATGTATGAAGATCATAGCAGTTGTACATGTTACTGACTTTATATTGTTTTGTGTGTTTGTTTTACAAGGTAGCCTTACTGAACTGCAGATCATGTCATTGAAGCAGAACAAGTTCTCTGGTTCTATACCGTTGTCCGTATCACAGTTGACGAAGCTCGAAACGTTTGATCTTCAGAAAAATTCCATGTCCTTCGTGATTCCCACATGGCTGTTTGATTTTCAGAAGCTGGGGAGTTTGTGGCTCGGAGGAAACAAACTCCAATGGAACAAGAATGGCTTTGTCTTTGCGCATTCTAAGTTAACACAAATGTCACTTAGATCTTGTGGCTTAGAAGGGAATATTCCGGATTGGCTCAAGAATCAAACAGCTCTTCGTTTCCTGGATTTGAGCAGGAACAGGCTCCAAGGAAGTTTCCCCAAATGGTTGGCTGAAATCAGAACCATACTTTTGTCAGACAACAGACTCTCAGGTTCACTGCCTCCTAGCGTGTTTCAGTCTCATAACTTATTGATTCTTGCGCTATCAAGAAACAACTTCTCTGGTCAGATACCTGACACGATAGCCGAACTCAATCGAAATAAGTTTGGTTCGGTTTGTGTTTAGTTCGGTTTGGTTTAGTTCGGTTCGGTTGTAATTTGGTTTGTTTTTAGTTTGGTTTTTAAAAAAATCAACTTATAAAAACAAGAATCCTAACGAAACGTAAACAAAACGAAGCTATAAAAAACATTTCCTAAAAGTTTAAAACCAAACTGAAATTATCCCACTTAATCAAAATAAAAAAAATGGAAAAATCCATGGTTTCGTCTCTCCCATGCCACTAAATTGAACATGCAACAAGTTAATAATTTAAATATAAGTTAATTATACAATCCAATGTTTATTCATCTCTTATATGAGCCATTATAGGCGTATAACATTAATATAAAACTATTATAAAAAATTATTTACCTTAGCAAAACTAAGTTTTTATGTTTAACGAGATGTGTGAAGATCATTCTCATTCTGAGATGGAGGGTGAAACTCTAAGAAATTCAAATAAAAGAAATTAAATAAACATATAAAAATCTGTATTAATGAGTCAAGTATTTTAATAGTATCATTAATACAGATTTGGCTTCAACAGTTCAACCATATCACGAGTTAGTGCCTTAAATACGCCACAATCAGTGACAATGAACAAAAACATTGTCCAGATTTTAGTCTCTTAGTAATCTCTCTAACTATAAAACAATAAATAAAGAAGAAGAGCTAAGGAAAATATTTTGAAGTCTGTATCAGCAGGAAAAAGACTCTTGAAAGTCAAGCTGAAACAGAACAAGACAAGCCTCATGAGAAGGTTGATAGACAATATAATCTACGAGAGAAAGGAGCTCTCCAGCTTCGACACTTAACCCCCTTATTGGTCAAACTTTTTTTTTCTCAATAAATTTAAGATTAAAAAAATCTTAATAACTTTAAAAACCTTCCAACTTCTGAGGCCCTTTAACTAAAAAAAAAAAAAGGTTGATGGACGACTTGTAATGTGTGTGACCAATATGCAGATGTTTATTGAGACCAGAAGTTTGTGGGGAAATATCAATTACTAGCCAAGATTTTTAGCTTCTTCTTACTCATTAGTTCCCGATCGACAACCATGACTAAGGCAAAATCAAATTGGGAACCTTTTGCATATGTGCTCCATTTCATTTACGAAACCTTTTGCCAACAATAGTTTTAAAATATTTTGTCTTTTTAGAAATCCTTTTTCGTCTATAAGTATCTCTTGTTTCGTTCTGAATCTTAATGCTTATGAGTAATCAACATTGACATGGGTTTCTTTTTTTGTGCTTTCTTTTGGTATGTTGTTTAGTAGTAGTATATGGTTTGACAACGGAACATATGGTGCGGATTTCTCTTTGTTGCTCAAAATAAATTGAAATCACTTGCAATGGCAAGTCAATCACGGCTTCAGGTACATTTTCTGTTTCATAATTTAGATTGTTCACAGTACATTGTTACAAGTCATAGTTTCTTAGACATCTCATAGAGATTCTTCTCATATACTAGCAGCAATTAGAACAAGATAACAACTCCGAAGGTAAGTCGTTTTATTATTGTTGTTGTAATGGCGTTTTGGCCCTGTAATTCTAGGAAGGGAAACCATTACAAAAGTAAGAGACCAAGGTAAGTCGTCAAATATAAAAAATGCAAACCATTACTGAAATAACATCCATACTACTTGTAGTTCCTACTTTGAAGAAATTCAATGACAAAAGTAAGAGACCAAGGTAAGTCGTCAAATATATACGACTTCAAACAAAAAAAACAAATATTATTCACAATTGTTAATGGTACATGTGTGTAGGTAAAGAAACCGAAGACTATTCATAAAGAGGAAGATAACGTACAAACTTTCAACATGGGCAGAAACAGAAATGGAAACACACACTTTCAGCTACATTCTAATAATAATCAATTCAAACGATATTTCGTTTAGTTGGGATCATTAAGTTTACTGCCAGACAAAGATATTACATAGTCGGAAATAAGCCATTAGATCTAGCAACTCGGCTTAATTGAATATTATAGAGGAAAATTTGCAACAGTTGAACAAAGTTAGAGAAAACAAAATATATGTCATGAAACAAAATAAGCAAATGAAAATATACAATTAAAAAATATAATTACGAAATAGTTTAAAATTAAATCACCCGCGCGTTAGCGCGGATTCTCAGCAAGTTAAATTAAACCCTAATGGGACAACATTAAAGTAGAAAGTATTAATGGGATAATAGTATAGTTTTTTTTGTCCTAAGCATTAATAGTATAGTATTAATTAGGGATGGGCCTTTCGGTTTAATTTCGGGTTCGGTTCGGTTCGGTTGATTCGGGTTGAATAAAACTCTAGCCGAACTCAACCGAAATAAGTTTGGTTCGGTTTGTGTTCGGTTTGGGTTTAGTTCGGTTTGGTTTAGTTCGGTTCGGTTGTAATTTGGTTTGCTTTTAGTTCTATTTTTAAAAAAATCAACTTATAAAAACAAGAATCCTAACGAAACGTAAACAAAACGAAGCGTTAAAAAAAATTCCCTAAAAGTCTAAAACCAAACTGAAATTATCCTACTTAATCAAAATAAAATAAAAAGGAAAAAATCATGGCTTTGTCACTCTCATGCCACTAAAATGAACCTGCAATAAGTTAATAATTTAAATATAAGTTAATTATACAAGCCAATGTTTATTCATCTCTTATATGAGGCTTATAACATTAATATAAAACTATTATAAAAAAATTATTTACCTTAGCAAAACTAAGCTTTATGTTTGAACTCTATGAAATTTAGCAAAACTTAGCAAAACTCTATGAAATTCAAATAAAAGAAATTAAATAATCGTATAAATTTGTATTAATGAGTCAACTAAATCTGTATTAATGAGTCAACTATTTTAATAGTATCGTTAATACAGATTTGGCTTCAACAGTTCAACCATATCACGAGTTAGTGCCTTCAATACGCTTACTCATCACAATCAGTGACAATGAACAAAAACATTGTCCAGATTTTAGTCTCTTAGTAATCTCTCTTCTTTGACTTGTAACTATAAAACAATACAAAGCGAGTGGCAACAGACAAAAATCTTTGAGAAAAATGCAGAAACCATGTCTTCTCTCCTGCTTCCTCTTCTTCTTCTTCATTCCACAACTATCTTTCTCTTGCCCACCAGACCAAAGAAAATCCCTTCTCGAGTTCAAGAACCTGCTGACTCAGAACATCAATAACCACACCACATCAGAAATTAGAGACGATTTAGAGACATGGAGGCCAAACTCAGATTGCTGCAAATGGAAACTCGTGAGATGCGACGCTCGTTCGCCTTCGAGAGAGGTGATAGACCTGACTCTGAACTCTCTTGTCCTCTCTGGCTCAGTGAGTTCAAGCCATTTGAGACCGGTTCTGCGTATAAGCTCTCTTGAAACGCTCGATGTCTCGTCTAATTTTATACAAGGAGAGATTCCTGGAGATGGGTTTGCAAACTTGACCAGGCTTATCTCTTTGGACATGAGTGAAAACAGCTTCAATGGCTCTATCCCTCCTGAATTGTTCTCCTTGAGGAGACTTCAGCGCCTTGACTTACGCAGTAATGCTATTGGTGGTACGTTGAGTGGTGACATCAAAGAGCTCAAGAATCTGCAGGAACTTCACTTGGATGAGAATCTCATTGGAGGAGAGATTCCTCCAGAAATAGGTATGATAGGAAGTAATTTCAAAAATTAAACTTTATATTCATGTATGAAGATCATCGCAGTTGTACATGTTACCGACTTTATATTGTTTCGTGTGTTTGTGTTACAAGGTAGCCTTACTGAACTGCGGATGCTGTCATTGAAGCAGAACAAGTTCTCTGGTTCTATACCGTTGTCTGTATCACAGTTGGTCAATCTCTCAACTCTGTCCTTGAGCAGGAACAATTTGTCTGGTGAAATTCCACCGTCGATTCAAAATCTGACAAATCTTGAAACCCTTGATGTTGAAGGTAACAATGGTTTGTCAGGTGAGATTCCCACATGGATGTTTGGTCATCAGAAGCTTAAGATACTGCGGCTCGGAGGAAACAAACTCCAATGGAACAAGAATGGCTCTGTCTTTGCGCAGTCTAAGTTAACAGATCTATCACTTAGATCTTGTGGCTTAGAAGGGAATATTCCAGATTGGCTCAAGAATCAAACAGCTCTTCGTGTCCTGGATTTGAGCATAAACAGGCTCCACGGAAGTTTCCCCAAATGGTTGGCTGATCTTAAAATCCATACCATAATTTTGTCAGACAACAGACTCTCAGGTTCACTGCCTCCTAGTTTGTTTCAGTCTCACAACTTATCGGTTCTTGCGCTATCAAGAAACAACTTCTCTGGTCAGATACCTGACACGATTGGCGAAACAATGATCGTCATACTGACGTTGTCAGAAAACAACTTCTCAGGATCAGTACCAAAGTCTATTTCAACGATCTACGGGCTAGTGTTGCTGGACTTGTCAAAGAACAGATTATCAGGTGAATTCCCAAGATTTGACCTCAACTCATATCTTCACTTTCTCGATATATCTTCCAACGAGTTCTCTGGGGATGTTCCAACTTCCTTTGGGTCAAATATCTTGATGCTTTCAATGAGTCAGAACAATTTCAGCGGTGAATTCCCTCAGAATTTCACAATTCTCCAAGATCTGAAGCATCTTGATCTTCAAGATAACAAAATCTCTGGTAAATTCCCGAGTTTCATCTCCCGGTTATCCCCATCTCTATTGTTGCTTAGCCTGAGAAACAATTCCCTCAAAGGTTCAATCCCAAAAGACATATCAAATCTCATAAGTCTCAAGATCTTGGATCTCTCTGAGAACAATCTTGATGGACCTCTCCCTTCATCTCTTGGGAATCTCACAGGCATGATAGAGTCTCCCATTCCTTCATTTTCTGATCTCTTATTCAGCTACGAATTCATTTTGGAAGAAATCAAATACCTTCAAGTACACGATTTCGTAGTGAACTGGAAGAATTCAAAGCAAGGTCTTGCCAACAGAAACCGCTACCTCTACACTCTCTTAGATCTCTCCAAGAACAATTTTTTCGGAGAAATCCCAACTTCTTTAGGCAATCTCAAAAGCTTAAAGCTCTTAAACCTCTCCTACAACAACATATCTGGATTAATCCCACAAAGTTTGGGAGATCTTGATAAGCTAGAGATCTTAGACCTTTCATATAACAACCTCTCTGGCGAAATCCCGCAATCGTTATCCAAGCTTAGGGAGCTAAATACTTTGGGTTTGAGCCACAACAAGCTTTCAGGTAAAATCCCTGAGAGTCCTCAGCTAGACAGGTTAAACGATCCAAACATTTACGCGAGCAACAACAACATCTGTGGAATGCAAATCCAAGTATCATGCTCTACACAAGCCGAGCAACCTGAGGAAGATAAAGAGGAAGATAAAGAAGAAACAATGTTTTCATGGAAAGCTGCAGTCATAGGTTATCCTTGTGGATTTCTTATAGCAGTTTTGTTTATGTATGCATTTTGACTATTTCAGCGGTTCATGCAAAGAACAGAGGAATCAGGAAATGTAATCTTTGTAATTTCCTTCATGAATGTAAGATTATGAATCAGGAAATGAAATATTTTCAAAAAGTTTAATAACACAGTCCGATTCATCTATTAATGACGAGTTGTAATAAGAATCTTAACGTTTAGGTACCACTAATAAGGATAAAGACAAAGGCAAAAGTTTTCCATATAAAAGCAAGAAAGTGGCAGGTGAGGTTGAAATTTCATTACTCTCATTGTAGTATTCCTTTTCGAGTCGTCTAAAGAGAAAACAGAAAGATAGTTCATAAAACCACTTGTGTTTAGTTTCGATCATTATCCATGCAGAAAAAGAGATAATAGCCACAAACTTACTTGGCGGAGAAAAGACTTGCGTGGAGAGAAAGTTATCAGAGAAACGGAGAGAGAGGAATAAAGTATTCCTTTAGGGAAGGAAACAGGACGCCGTCTTCCTTTAGGGAAGAAAAATATGTACCCTGCATCAGCTTTATTAGGAAACGAAAACGAAGAGTTAATCGAGAAAGCTGATGGTTTCACTGGTGCTTTCCCAGGTACCTTCCGTTTTGAGATTACATCATTTGTAACCTTTTGTTTTCCCAGTCTGACCAAAAGCTTTTCTTCTGGGAATTTCACAGAGCATAAATATCGGATTGTGGGATGACCGGTGATGGAGTAGACGATGTCCTAGCTATCAAGAAAGCGGATATAGGCATAGCTGTTGCTGATGCGACTGATGCAGCACGTATTGCTTCTGATATTGTTCTTACAGAACCTGGTCTCAGTGTTATCATTAGTGCCGTCCTCACGAGTAGAGCTATTTTCAAGAGGATGAAGAACTACACGGTAAGTCCTTGCTCCTTCATTCAAACAAATGCATAATTCTGAAAACAAATTCATGAATCTCTCCTTTATTTTCTTGCAGACATACGCTGTCTCAATCACCGTTCTCATAGTGGTACTTACCTGTCCATCTTTCGTTTGTAATGAAGTTATCATACATGGTTCTAACTCTAAAAAATAAACTCTCTTCTCCATTTAATTCTCATGCCGCAGCTCGGTTTTTCGCTGATTGCCATCATTTGGGAATTCGACTTCCCACCATTCATGGTCTTAATCATAGCTATCCTCAATAATAGTATGTCTTCTCACTAGAACCTGGTCAATACAAGTCTGATCCATGTCTACTATAGAGTGTGATTCTGGTCGGTGAATGGCGATTGCAGGTACCGTCACGCAAATCTAAAAAGATCGAGTAAAACCGTCTCCTAAACCAGATAGGTGGAAATTGGCAGAGATATTCACAACCGGGATTATTTTCGGTGGATACCTGGCGATGATGACCGTCATTTCTTCTGGGCTGCTTACCGACTTCTTTCCTGTAAGTACATTCCAAGTTTAGAACAAAGAATAATATCATAACCGATTGCTTCTTTATAGTAATGCTGAGAGCTTCACATTTCAGAGAGCATTCAAAGTGACAAGTCTTCACGAAAAGGATGTAAAGGATTTCAGGATGCTTGTCTCTGCAGTATACCTGCAAGTCAGCATGATCAGCCAAGCAATGATCTCCATAGCAAGATCCCAGGGCTGGTCTTATGCTGAGCGTCCTGGGGCATTCCTCATGGCAGCTTTTGTTGTTTCTCAAATGGTAAGCAAGAGAGAAATGAAAAAGCAATACTTTTTTTCTTCCTTTCGCATCAATGAAGTAAAGAATATCTGAATATGTGATCTTGATGTTTCTGTAAACAGATGTCAACGTTGATCGCGGTATATGCGAACTGGGGTGGTTTCATCCAAGGAATCGGACAGAGTTGGGCTGGTGTAATTTGGCTGTACAACCTGGTACTCTACATTCCACTTGATCCCTTGAAGTTCTTCATTCGTTACACTTTCAGTGGAAAGAAAAAGAATCTCAAGAGAGAAGAACGTCAACTTAGATGGGCACACGCCCTAAGGACCATTCATGGCCTTAACCCACCTGAAACCGGTTTCACAGAGCACAACAACTATGCAAAATATAATTTAGTGGCTGGAGATGAATACACAGTTATCACACAGAAGGTCTTATATCTCTTTGAAGACAAAGAGGAAACAACAGAATCAACAAAGCCCTCCCCACACAACATACCATTTATTACACAACATGGCTATTGGTGAAGGTGTTAAATTAATGATGATCACTATGCTCTGTGTTTGCTAACTTTCTTCTCAAGTTCATCTTTTCTGGATCCAACGATCCTTTCAACTTCTTTACCTCTTTTCACCAGCACAAAAGTTGGCATTCCCGTCACATTGAATTCTTTAGCCACATCCTGAAAACATTCGTCATGCACTAAGTTTAATAATTTGTTTCTCAATACAAATCTCATAAACGTGGAAACAGAAGTCAATCCATTTTCAACCAATTCTGATCTTATACTTAGATTTTTCTAGTGATCTGTACCAAAATCTAACTTCTACTCACGAACTTCGATATCAAAAACACTCGATTTCAGGGAAAAAAACAATGAACCATGGATCAATCTGAGTAATGAGTGATCTGCAAATGGCTAACTAACTTCAACTCGCGAAATTGGATATCACAAACAATCGATTTCATAGGGAAATAACAGCAATCTATGGATCAAATTGAAAGATGCAGAAAAGAAGGTAAATTGAGAATACTTACAGGGAGTTCATCAACATCCAATTTGACGAACTCAACATCAGTGAACTTTTCAGCCATGGCAATAAACGCAGGCTCAATCATCCTACAGGGTCCACACCATGAAGCCGAGAAGTCAACCACCAGCTTTTCTCCCAAATCACAGAAAAACCCAATCTCAAAATCAGTTGACTCAATCGAAAAACCCACCGAACCTGAAATCGGATCGAATCGAAAACACATACCAGTTTCGAACGATTCCTTGATCTCGTTGAAATGAAGCTGCCACCGAGCCGAAGAGCTAAATTTCATGACCCGACTAGGCTCCGATTCACTCCCTGCAGCTACTTCTTCTCCACCACCAAACACAGCTGATAAAACACCTCCCATTCTCTCTCTCTCTCTCTCTCTCTCTCTCTCTCTCACGAAGTAATCGGAGAATGGTTACGCTGAACAACGACGCTCTCTTCTCTCTTCTCTACTCTCTTCTCTCGTCAACGATATACACAATACACGACTAATTAGCCCGGGCATAAAAACCCGAACCGAAAACCCGAACCGAAACCGACCCAAAATAACCGGAACCGATCGATTTCGATTATGCCCAAAATACTCGATGGTTCTTCCTCATTGATACATGTGGGTATCAGTTAATACCCAGAACAGAACCGATACCCGATCGGGTACCCAAATTACCCGAATTATAATTATATATCCAAAATTATTAAATATATTACGGGATTTCAGGTATATTTTTGATATTTTTTTCCAGCTGTATATTTTCTGGTTTTCGGATATATTTTTGGATATATTTTAGGCATTTTCGGTATTTTTCTTTAGTTTTTTCGGGTTTTCGGGTATGTTTTAGGCATTCGGATAATAAATACCTGAACCGATTAAGATCCGAATTTTTTCAAGTTTTTACCGGTTCTTAAATCTCGGAACCGAACCGACCCGGAATCGATTGGAACCGAACCAAAACCGATTCTTAAATGGGTCTAAATCCAAACTTCTTCTACCCGAAAGATCCATAACCGATCGGTTCCTATCCAGAACCGATCCGAATGCCCAGGGAATACTGTTGAATTTTTTTTTGTTTCCACGTATACACATCCTGCTGTTTTATTTTCACACATCGTGACGTTTTCTAAGCTGGCTAGTATGTCAAAACCGGATTTAATCCTTCTTTTGCAAATTCTACCGAAACCGATCCAACAGAAAACCGAAATTCTTCAGCCGTCTTCTTCTCAGGTTTAGGGTTTTAGCTTCTCCTTGGTGTTTCAACATTTTCGATTTTCAAATTGAATCCTTAGATCAGTTTCATAATCCTCATCTCCTGAAGAAATGGACCAAATGCGAAGCTTTTAGCCTGGGAATTTATCGCCTGCTGCGATGTCTCAGTCACTGGTTCGAGCAATCTCAGCTCGGAAGAATCAATTGGGTATTGGGTTCTTCTATAGATGTACTTATTCTCGTCAATTTCACTCCCAATGGCAGATCAATCGATGCACACATTCATCTTTAGGTAAAAAAGTTTGATTTTTTCTCCTTATACGAATCTAAATTTGATTGATTTCGGTCGTTCCTTCTTCTTTACCTTCTCCCTCTCTCTATCCTCAGGAAGTATGTTAACCAATTTTAGACGGGTTTCCGGCAATTTGATCCTGGAGTTGAATCATACTTGCTTGGTTCGACCCACGAATGGATTCTGCTCGGTTTCTCTGAACGGAGAAACCATAGATATCGAGGATGTTTCTCGAGAGACCATTTTAAATGTTGGACCTTTGGATAAGAAGCCAAGCGTTGTTTACAAGAAACCTATTGACTTCACCAAATTTGATGCGAAGCTACTACCCACCGTGATGATCATTGGCCGGCCAAATGTTGGAAAGTCTGCCTTGTATAACCGGTTAGAGTTTCTTCGCTGGATACGTTT
This sequence comes from Eutrema heterophyllum, assembly GCA_002933915.1. NCBI lineage: Eukaryota > Viridiplantae > Streptophyta > Magnoliopsida > Brassicales > Brassicaceae > Eutrema > Eutrema heterophyllum. Next base: position 554,006 of record PKMM01007760.1, on the reverse strand, counting down.
CATGAGTTTTGAGATGCATATGTTATTGATTGTGGATTCTTTCGATTGTGTTGATGTTGTTCAGATTGATTCGGAGGAGGGAGGCTCTCGTTTACAACACTCCAGATGATCATGTAACAAGGGATATAAGAGAAGGGATTGCCAAATTAGGTGATTTGAGGTTCAATGTTTTGGACTCTGCTGGTATAGAGACTGAAGTTTCTTCGGGTACTATTCTTGGTAGAACCACATCAATGACGGCTAATGTGCTTGCAAGGACTCAATTTGCCATTCTTATTATCGACGTGAGGTGCGATTTTCATCCCAAGTTGCAATAAACTAAGCTGATGCTAGTTTTTTTTTTGTTTTTAAAGAAATTCAGTGTCGTGTTCGTGTTTTCATAGGGCAGGGTTGCATCCATTGGATTTAGAAGTTGGTAAATGGCTGAGAAAGCATGCTCCGCAAATTAAGCCCATAGTAGTAATGAATAAATCGGAATCACTTGGTGAATCTCTTGCTGAAGTTTCTTCAGAAGCCCTTGCGCTGGGATTTGGTGAGCCTACTGCGATATCAGCTGAGACCGGACTTGGTATGACAGCACTTTATGAAGTTCTCCATCCTCTACTAGAGGATTACATGGTCGAATCGTTAAACGGTAATAAAAACCCTGTATCCAGAAAAACTTACAAGAAGCTGCGTCCTTGATTTTCTCTCTTTACTGAACTTCAGTCTTATATTAGATAGATGCAGTCAAGATGATGTTCCAAGTGATGAGAATCTCTCTGATGAAATCGACGAGTCCAAGTTGACGTTGCAGTTAGCTATTGTAGGTAGGCCTAATGTTGGGAAATCAACATTGCTCAATGCATTATTGGAAGAAGAGCGTGTGTTGGTGGGTCCAGAAGCTGGTCTCACTAGAGATGCTGTGAGAGTTCAGTTCGAGTTTCAGGGTAGGACTGTTTATCTGGTATGTATAGAGTTCTGATTTTCTTAGTTCTCGTACACTCTCTTAATAAGCAGAAAAAGCGGGACAAGCTCTCAAACTACTTCACTTTGTTTGATGTTTATCCCGGTTATTTTGTTAAGGTTGATACTGCTGGCTGGTTGGAGAGAACAGAACGAGACAAAGGACCAGCATCTTTAAGTATCATGCAATCAAGAAAGAGTCTGATGCGAGCACATGTTATTGCTTTAGTTCTCGATGCTGAAGAGGTTTGTCATATTCACACATACTTTCGAGATTCGTGTTTTTTGCACAATTGTGAAAAAAGGAGGAAGAAACTCCTTACCGTATGTTTTGTATTTGCAATCTCCAGATCATAAAAGCTCAACGCAGTATGACACATTCAGAAGTAGTTATAGCTAGACGCGCTGTAGAAGAAGGACGTGGTCTGGTCGTTATCGTTAACAAAATGGATTGTCTAAGAGGGAAACAAAACTCTGAGATGTACAAGAAAATCAAAGAAGCTGTCCCGATCGAAGTTCAGACAGTTATTCCTCAGGTAATCTGATCTGTCTTAGTAATAACAATTGTATCTTTTGTTTCTTCTTTTGTCATTATTCGGGTTCTTGAGTGATGAGAAACATAATATTTTTGTTGCAGATAACTGGAATACCGGTTGTGTTTATCTCCGCATTAGAGGGAAGAGGACGTTTAGAAGTAATGAACCAAGTCATTGACACATACAAGAGATGGTGTTCAAGACTTTCCACAGGCCGTCTCAATCGCTGGTTGCGTAAGGTCTGTAGTATTAATGATTTAGACTATAGAATATAGAGAAAATGTGACATCATTATTTGCCTAATCATTTGTTGTGTGTGTTGAGTTAGGTAATGAGCCGGCATTCTTGGAAAGACTCGGCTTCGCAGCCAAAGATCAAGTTTTTCACTCAGGTGAAAGCTCGACCGCCAACTTTTGTGGCGTTTGTCAGCGGTAAAACGCAGTTACTGGAAAGCGACATAAGGTTCTTGACTAAATCATTGAAAGACGACTTTGATTTAGGCGGGACTCCTATTCGAATCATACAGCGGGTTGTTCCTCGGACATCCCCTGGTACAAGCGGCGGAACCGAAAGAAGCCCTGGTGGTCGAGTAGTGAAAAGAACCAGCTCAGACAAACGGGCCGTTCGGTCTAAGAACCCATTATAACTGAAGAAACAATTCCTAAATTAACTAGTTTCTGCTGTACCCTGTTTCGTACGATCCTACTTATATGTCTCAATCCTCAAGCCACATTCGTTTAATATAGAATTTCTTGCCCTGCAAAGAAACTCTCTCAAAGTAGTTCAAGAACACTTTGCTTCTCAAACTTTTATGAATCTTAGGATCTTGTTGTAGTTTATCAAGCTAGTCCTAGAATTAAGTATGACTAAAAACAAAAATCTATAAACAATCCAAGCAAAACGAGTACGAAGAATTTTCCAAAGCGCTGAAGCCTTGGAAACAAACAGTAGAACGAATTCGGGGATCAATGGACGTACGAATCCATCCAATGATCATAGAGTTCGCAGCAAGCCATTTGGACAAATCGGGTTCTGTTGCTGGTTTCGGGACAGAACAATCGATAAATCCATGCTTTTGCTTGGCTTGTAGCGAATTCCTGAGCTCGGTAGACCACTCAAGATAGTTATCTTCTCTCAAGATGATAGAAGAAATCAACGCGCCGGGATTCTTAGATGCATTGAGGAGATATGGGGAAGGAGGAGATGATTCGGTGGTGGATTGATTAAGTGGAGTAGATGGATCGGATGATTTAGAGATGATTTTTGTCATGATAAAATAGTGTACAAGAAGAGGATTATGGTATTAGCGGCAGCATCGGCAAAGAGCTAGGTCACAAGGATTTGCTCGGATACCATAAAATATATCGTAAAATGTTACGTTTATTCATTCACATAATTGAGTACTTATACAAAACAATATTGTCTATTCTTGTTAGCACAATATCTAAAAACAAATAGTTACATATATCTCTTAATACTTGGTTTCACAACTTTAAGGGGTACATTTGTTTAAAAAAAAAAATTGAAATATCCAATCACCATCTTTAATTGCGTGTTTGTCCGATTCGTATGTTGGCAACGCATCTGATCCCCTTTGAAAAATCTAAACTAGTTTAGATATAAATTTATTCAAAAGCCCATCTAGATATAAAAATCTATTTTACTAGATAAGTATCCGCATATATGCGGGTTTGTAATTTAATATTTTATAATCCGTGAAAAAAAAACAAAAACCGAAAAAATGGATGAACAAAATTAGATATAATACATAAATTTAGAAACGAAGTTTCCTATGAAATAAATATATATCTTGAATGAAAAATTTGGTGAAACATATACAGTAAATAGCTCTGAATATGATTATTGGACTTATAATTTTTTGGTGTGTAATTGACATATTACCAAATTGTGGTTTATATAGAGGTGAAATTTTTTTTTTTTTCCTTTTAGAATTAGTAATTAATTGTTTCCTTAATATAAATGGAAAAACTAAGGATTTGTTTTCCTTTTTATATTAATTTTTTCTTTTAAGATAAATTTAATATTTTTTTATGTTTTTAGTAACTTTACCTTTTAAGATTATGAATCAGTTATTAAATTTTTTGAATTTTAAGTTTTTTTATTAATCGATTTTAAGATTTTCCATTATTAATTATTAATTTTCTTTTTTAATCAACTTTGGATTTTAAGATAAAATTACATTTTTATTTTTATTTTTTGTTTAGTAATTTTATTTTATAGGATTATGAATTGATTATAAACTTTTTCTTCAATTATTAATATTATGTGTCAAAAACTAATTGGACTTTTTTTTTGGAAATTTCTTTTACACATGTCATAATCTGATCGATTGACTTGACAACTGACGCGATCAGGCTTTTCTCTTTACGTAACATGGATTTTCTCTTTATGTAACCATGTCTTCTATTAGACAAAAACATAACTACTATTTTTCCCTTTACTTTTTAGAATTAAGAACCAAATTTAAATTTTACTTTTATTAATGTTAATATTATGTGTTAAAATATAATTGAAATTTTATTAAACATGTGTCAAAATCTGATCGTTTGACTTGACACGTTTCACGAATCTGATCGTTTGACTTGACACATGTTGCGATCAGGCGAGTTACTAATTTTGAAACATTATGCTTTATATAATAAGATGAATCTTATATAAATTTTATAGTTTACATTTTTTTTTTTTAGTTTCTATTTTTTCTCTTACTTTTTTTATTTTTTATTTTATTAGTTTCTATTTAAATAAAACACAATTTATTTTTCTTTTTTTGTTATTTTATCTTATAAGAAAGTTTATATTATTACATTGTTATTTTCCGTTTTTTTACACATGTCCGTGAGTTAGAATCATATATCTATGTGCTAAATTTTCTACTTAGTGAGTTTTTTTCTACTTAGTTATTTTCCCACAGTTTTATGCTAAATTTTCATTGAACTGCTCTTTGTTCTGTATTTTAAATTGAAAAAAAAAACAATAGTGAAATGAAAATTTACAACCATATATCATCGGCTCAGTCCATATTCTTAATTGGCTCCCGATTATTATAATACTAGGATTTAACCCGCGCTAATTATAGCGCGGAGTAATTTTATTTTTAAGAAATTTTTTGAAATTTAACAAAAATTGCTTTTATATGAATCTTACAATATTACTAACTAATGATTATAGATAAAACTGTCAATTGGTAACAATTTGTCTATTTAACTCATTTTGCAATAGACTTAAATATTATTCGGGCTAACCCGTAAAAACCTATAATCTTATAAACATAACTCTAATATGCACAGTTTAATGACTCTGGTTTTTGTGGTTTTTCTACGAACTCTTAAAAAAATAATCCTATGTCTAACTTTTATAATATTTGTAAAATATTTTTCAATTTTTATTTTGATATATATTCAAATAAAATATAATAAATTATAATGAAAAATATAGCATGATTTCGAATAGATTTTTTTTTCTTTGAATATATATGGATTGATTATTATTTTAAAATTATAGTATTAAAAATAATTAAGAAACTAAATAATAAATAACATATTTAATGGGAAATAAATAATTTACATATTCTCATCAATAATTTTAAAAGACAATTATATTCTTTTCTATTTCAATTATATTTTCTTATTTGTAATGACAAATCATGTAATAACTTACAAAGTTCATTTTCAAAAATGCGTTCTTAAATAATATTATAGAGATTAAACACGAGTAAATTAAAAATAGCAATATCATTCCAATCCATATATATAACATGGTGCATATACGACACATTAACATTAAACACGAGTAAATTAAAAAATAAAAAAAGCAATATTATACTGATCCATATTTATAACATGTTACATATACAACATATATCTGTCATATGCAACGTTTTATTATTTAGTTATCGAATCCAAAGTCGGAATTTTTTTTAAATTTCTTATTACGCTGCCTCTGGTCCCTGAAGTGGCTTCCCGGGTCCTCTATGAAAGATGCCCTGCTAATCATCTTCCCATTCCCCCCAGGAGCCTTCATCATCTTCTCTTTCGAACCGTTTTCTTCCGAGCCTGAGCTCATCCACGAGAGTAGACGCACGGCGGCTCCAATGGCCATAACCACGCCTATGACCATTGCTGCGGTCTCGTATAATGTCGAATTCTCATCTTTGTCCTCGGTGTTGTTCATGTTGATATGATCACTAAGCTTTAAACTTCTTCTACTTTTATTTTTTTATTCTTGTGTGTTTTGATTTGTTGAGTTGAAAGAAGGGGTACATGAGTGAGTTATATAGAGTGGCAAATGTGATGCCAACAAGTAAAGACTATTTAGTGTACCTTCGCCCTTCGGAGTAATAAGACTACAATTAATTAATATAATATCAGTGGGAATATAGTAGAGTCTCTTTCATTAACTTTTTTTTTCTTTTGGCTCAACATCTTCTTTATCATTAACCAACAACGTCTTACATCGGTTTATCAACCACGATATTGGGCAAATCCAATTTGAGGCCACTGAATACAGCTTAGGAACATCATTCACATAAGAATTAGTCTCCTTAGCTATTCGATTGGCCACTTCATTCCCCTCTCTTGGGTAAAACACTATCCTTGCCTCGTTGAAATGGAGGAGCATGCCCTTGATATCTTGAAGGATCGGTTGCAGCACATGCCATGTCTTCTCATCGTTCAGTGCTTCTACAAGTTCCTTAGAATCAGATTCAAGGAGTACCTTTCGATATCTTGAAGGATCGGTTCAAGGAGTCTCTTTCATTAACTAAAGGGTGATTTAAACAGTTTAAAGCATTTGTTCTTTTAATATTTTCCAAAATGAATGAATTTTATAGATTGTACTATACTGGGCTAAAGCTGCTTTCTTGTCTGTTGTTCAGAGGTATCTTCTCGCTTAAGATATGCTTTTTCTTTCTTCTGTTTGGATTACTTTTTTCAGTGGATAACGATTCATCAAAAACAAAGATAAACCCCCTTTGAAAAATCTAAACTAGTTTAGATATAAATTTGTTCAAAAGCCCATCTAGATATAACAATCTATTTTATTATATGAAGATGGATGCGTTCAACATGATACATAAAATAATTATAAATTTCTCAATTTCACCGATATTTTTTTATTTCTACTTAGTTATTTTCCCACAGTTTCTCTTTGTTCTGTATTTAAAATTGAAAAAAAAAACAAAATAGTGAAATTTTACAACCATATATCATCGGCTCAGTCCATATTCTTATTGGCTCCCGATTATTACAACATTAAACACGAGTAAATTAAAATAGCAATAGCATTCCAATCAATATATAACATGGTACATATACGACATATATTAACATTAAACACGAGTACATTTAAAAAAAAGCAATATTATACTGATCCATATTCATAACATGTTACATATACAACATATATCTGTCATATGCAACGTTTTATTATTTAGTTATGGAATCCAAAGTCGGGAATTTTTTAAAAATTCTTATTACGCTGCCTCTGGTCCCTGAAGTGGCTTCCCGGGTTGTCTTCGAAAGATGCCCTGCGAATTATCTTCCCATTTCCCCCAGGAGCCTTCATCATCTTCTCTTTCGGACCGTTTTCTTCCGAGTCTGAGCTCATCCACGAGAGTAGACTCACGGCGGCTCCAATGGCTCCAACCACGCTTATGACTTTTGCTGCGGTATCGTAAAATGTTGAATCCTCATCTTTGTTTTCCTTTCTCTCGGTGCTGTTCATATTGATATGATCACTAAGCTTTAAACTTATTCTAGTTGTATTTTTCTTCTTGTGTGTTTTGATTTGTTGAGATGAAAGAGGGGATTCATGAGTGAGTTATATAGTCCAACAAGTAACACTATTTAGTGTACCTTCGCACTTTGGAGTAATGACTATGATTAATTAATATAATATCAGTGGGAATTGTGGAATATAGTAGTCTCTTTAATTAACTAAAGGGGGATTTAAACAGTTTAAAGCTTTTGTTCTTTTGATATTTTCCAAAATGAATGAATTTTATACATTGTACTATACTGGGCTAAAGCTGCTTTCTTGTCTATTGTTCAGAGGTATCTTCTCGCTTAAGATATGCTTTTTAAAAAAATGTTAAGAACAAAGATGCTTTCCTGTTTTACATTTTGATTAATTTTTCAGTGGATAATGATTCATCCAAAACAAAGATAAATCTCAACTTAGGTGCATCTTGAGGAGAGAAACACTGAGAGTTACAGTTAAGTGTTAGCAACTTTGCATTTTTACTATGTTAGCAAAAAAAACTTTGAATTTTACTATCTAGCATGCATAAGAAATACACTTGAGGCAGCCATGTGCTCAAACTTTTGTTGCTCTATTTTTTTGCTCTAGTTATATCGTGACATAGGTCTCAAAGTCTCCATATCTATATGGTTTAAGTTGGTAAATTAATTCATTAAATTTATGTTGATTTCGCAAAATTGAACTCATAAAATGATTTTATGTTGACTTTTCTTATACCTAAATTTACAAAATCAACGTTAACTTAAAAATTTAAATTGCGCATTCAATAGTTAGAAAATAAATCACGCAATTACAAATAGTCGGGAATTAAATGAGTATTTTTCCAATAGACGATTGTATATAACAGCTAGTGAACATTCAATTACTATTAATGATAAATATTATTTTCTTTTTCTTTCTTGCAGAAAAAATATAGTCAAGTCTCTATAAATAACTAAAGGGGATTTGACCCGTTTAAAGCATTTGTAAATTGTACTATACTATACTAAAGTCGCTTTCTCGTCTATTACTCAGGTATCTTATAAAAACGCTTTTTTTTAATACAAATTTTACACTTTAAAAAAAAATCTGTTTCCCAAAAACACGTTCTTTTTAAAAAAATGTTAAGAGTAAAGATGCTTTCATGTTTTATCTTTGAATTACTTTTTGTCCGTGTCTCAATTTAGGTCCGTGTCTTGAGGAGAGAATGAAACATAATAATTAGTGAATGTAATATCGTCTCTCTTATCTTTAATTCTTTATATATATAGTTAAGTATGTTCAATGACCCTGTAAATTGGGTTTCAATTCCTTCAACCACCAGTTACAAAAACAAAAAAAAATCCTTCAATCACATTCAAAGAACTATTTCACGTAATATATATATATAGTTAAGATAGTAGTATTTTCTATCTACTTAATTCTGTAAGAAAATAATTTATAATTTTCTAAAGTTTATTTTGATCATATACTTTTCTTCAATAGATTAATGGAGACAAAATAAATATATATTTCACGCTAACTTTTTACATAAAACAATTAATTTTTATTTTTGTTGTTTTCTTGAACAAAATAGATATCAATATCAATCAAAAGAAAGGGAAAACAAAAAAGATCTAACGTGCTTTGGGGAAAAGGTCACACATGAATCGTGCATGTACACTAGACTAAAAAAAATTCTACGATGTTGCTCTCTTTTTAAGTTTTATTTTGTTGAATTGGGATTATATGGTGGTTAGGGATCTGGAAATCAAATTAAGGGTTTCGCTTGTGGTTTGATTGTCTATGGATTTGGTGAAAATGCAAGCTACATTTTTGCTTATAAAGAGAGGAATTAAATCTTTGAAGCGCCTAACAAGATTGAACCCCGTAAAGGCTATGATAAAAGATATCACTGACAGTGAATTTAGGAGAGAGGTGATTAGTTTCAAAGACTCTGAGGCTAACAAAATTTGAGAAGGGATTAGTGTAAATGATATAGTCAGAACTGTCTAAGACTCTAAGCAAAGTTTGCCTTGTCAGTGTGAGTTGTGATATGGCCAAGAACCCAAGATAATATTTCTCATTATTTTGATGAAACTATTGTAACACTGATAATAAGATTATACTACTAATACTTTTGGCAGTTCTACGTTTAACTTATGCTGTTCTACATATGACCCAAACACATGTAACAAAAAAACAGTCTTGTATTGATGGCCAAGTGAATATTTTTCATTATTTTGATGAAATTTTTTAACACTGATAATATATAAGATTATCCCAATTAATCAGGCAGTTATCAGTTAAACTTTTACATACAACTCACACATCTTACATCTTTGGCAGTTTTATGCAAAATAATCGTGTAATTGTTATTATTTTGTCCACTATACAGCGAAAAAGTTGAAATTTACAAGTATTTTGAAAGGTTAACCAATTTGCGATTTGTCATCATGATGAAAGTAAAATCGCGGTTTTATTATACCGATCCATAATACGATATACGTACGTGACATATCTATCACATGCTACATATTATTACTTAGTCTCATATAATACAAAGTCGGGAATATTGATTCTGCATACATATTTAGAAATATTCATTTCTTACCATGCAGATCCTTGAAGTAGCCTTTCGGGTGGCTTTCGAAAGTCTTCCTTGGTATATAACCATCCTTCCCAGAAGCTTTCATCATCTTGTCTTCCGGAACTTTCTCTTCCGAGCTCGAGCCAATCCACGAGAGTAGACCCGCGACTGCACCAACGGCTCCTGCGATGCCTATGACTTTGGTTGCAGTATCATCATAAAACTTCGACTTCTCATCTTTGTTATCCTTTGTCTCGTTGCTGTTCATTTTGATATGATAGAAGAAAAAAAATGGATTTAACATCTTCTCTCTTTTCGTTATTAATTTGTTGACTTAAAAGGAGGGATTCACGTGATTTATATAGATGCAATTGTGGAAATGTGAGTCACAATATATATCGGAATTCATTGGAAGAATATCAAAAAAAATGTCTATCGTTATGTTAAAAAATATCGTTATCGTTATGTTAACGGACTCTTAGCCTCTGCGATTTCTCCTCCAACACAAACCCTTGCCGACAATACTTTCTCCTCACCGATCTCCCTCGCCGGCGAGCGTGGCTCACCGCCACCGGCGAAGGGACCGTTCGTCATTTAGTGTTCGGCTTCTCCCCCAGCGATTTCCCCTAGCCGGTGGTGTTCTTCGGGTAGTCTCGTTGGCGGTGGTTGATCGAGCTCTTGAGGTGCAGCGGTCGTCTCGGCTTGCTCTTCCTTGCGGCGGGCTTAGAGACTCCTCCCTCCGACCAAGGCGCGTGAGGACTGCGTGTGTCTTTGGGATGGAGCTTCCTTGGCCTCGCCTTTGCCCTCTTGGGTGTTTCCGGTGAGTGCCTTGCCTCGACTTAGTCACTGCTTTGTAGCTGCGGTTCTATCTTCGTTTCCGGTGAGTGCCTTGCCTCGACTTAGTCACTGCTTTGTAGCTGCGGTTCTATCTTCAGGTGTGAAATAGGTTGACTTCTTCCCCTGCGGTTAGCTATCTATTTCCTCCGATCTTGTTTTCTTGCTTAACAGCGGCGGTGGTGCCGGGATCTCCCCTCGTTTCGTTATTTCCCTTAGATCTGGTTCGTCGGCTCGGTCTAGCGGCTTTGTGGGCGGTGGCTTGAAGGCGACCTAATCTTCTCTGAGGTGCTGTGGTGTGGTTAACTGGTGCGGCTAGTCGACGCGGAAGATCTATGGCTTCGGCGAAGGGGAGTCGGTGGCTCTTCGGTGGTGGCGTGTCTCGGCTCGAAGATGGCTGAGAGGTTTTTCGCCGGAGATCTATCGGCGACTCTAACGAGGCTTCGAGGGGCGGCTTGTCTCGCGCCGGTTTGGTGGGTTGTGCCTTTGTCAGGAGGAGTTTCGGTGTTCAACGGTCGGATCCGCCTGAGGATGGCGGTTCCTCACGGTGGTGTGGTCAACGCGTTGGAATTGGCAAGACTGTACCTGACCGGATTGAAGATGAAGGGTTTCGTGGGGTAAAAAAGAGGAGATGTGTGTCGGCGGTGGTGATGAGTTTGAGGGGTGAAATTTGTGTGTCGGTTAGTTACTTCAGTGGTAGTCGGCGTTTGTGGCCATGGAGTTCTTCGGGATCTTGGTCGAGCCATCTATGTGTGTCGGGAGTACGCTGACTCACAGTAGAGAGTGGATCCAGGGGACAACCCGATGCTCTCGGTTTCCTTTATCGGGGGTGATGAATCTAGCGGAGCCGCCGGAGTTGGTTGTGACTGAGCCCGTGCTACCTTCCCATCATATTTGTTCGCTTCTTTGTTAATCGATTCATCTAGCCTAGTCTATTTCCAAATCTTTTTCCGTTATTTTGTTCATGTTTACCGTCGTTTTGGGTTTTTAATAAAATTTTCCGTTAAAAAAAAAAAAAAGTTGTACAGTCAACTAAGATATTGGGAATTTAAACAATTTAAAGCATTTGCTAAATCGTTATTTCCAAAAAAATGACCTTTTAATATGCATTGGTGGACAACAACAAAGGTGCACTGGATTCTTCTTGCACCATAAACGACAACGTTTCATTGTCGCCAATCAGGGCACGTGAGCAAACTCTAAAACGCACCGGTTTAGCCAAATTATCAAAAATTATATTTTGCTGATGTTGCATAAGACGCAGTGTTTTAGTTTCTAAAGCTTAAAACGCAGCATTTTAGTTTCTATAGCTTAAAACGCATCATTTTTGTTTCATTCGCCCACCTCTAGCGATATAATTCTTCTTAGGGATGAAATTATTATCCGGTATCCGTATCCGTATCCGAGATCCGCTCCGATCCGATCCGAATTTTCGGATATCCGGGTAGTCCGGATACGGATACAGATAGTAAAATATCGGATACCACGGATACGGATACGGATAATAAGAAATTTTCGGATCGGATATCCGATATCCGTTTTAATACATGTTTTTTTTTTTTTTAGTATTGTACATGTATATCATATCCGTATCCGTATATATATGTACTAATACATTTACTAATACTAAAAAAAAACTTTTTCTTTGATATATGGTTTTTTTATTTTAATAATATTTACCGGATCGGATCCGGATATCCGCGGATATTTGGTTTTTCCACGGATATCCTTCACTCCGGATATCTGAATTTTCGGATCCGGATTCGGATAGCAAAATCACGGATATCACGGATACGGATACGAATAGTCCGAAAATCCCGGATATCCGATCCGATTCCAGCCCTAATTCTTCTTCCCATCAATAATAAACATGAGAAAGCCGTCTATTACTATACCAAAACCAAATTCATATCTTTATTTCTAATTTTCTATAATAGGTTAGAAATTATGCTTTAAACTACATCAAGAACCCGAAAACTTAATATGTCACTACTAAAAAACAATCAAAAGGTCTAAACCATTATTAGACAAACGTCCGTTAAAATAACTATTAACTATGCTAATGTGTAACATTGTCATGCTAAAGCGAGCCACCAAATTAGCAATTCAAGTCATATTTGATTTTAGGGAAAATTGGAAATATATGACAAAAAAACTCACCTATTGTCCTAATAATACTTTTTCACTAAACATTGTCCTATTAGGATTTATAATATTAAAAATCTAGTATTACCCTTACATAAGAAAAACAAATAATTTTGTAAAGGAATAAACATGGAACGGGTAAAGAGTGTTAAATAATGTTGGTAATTTTGACACAAAATATTGTCAAAAACGATAAAAAAATAGTGTTAAAAACGATAATAAGAAATGATAACAAAATAAAAAATTAACGATAATTTTAACTTTATTTTGACATTATTTAACATTATATTCAACAAAATACAGTATTTTCAACAAAATACAGTATTTTCAACAAAATACTCCAATAATTTTTACATTATTTAACATTATTTTATTCTTAATTTAACGATAACAAATAAAATTAGCATGATCAAACATTGTTATTGCATAAGGTTTGGCTAATTCTTAATTAGCATGATCATATCCATGATGATAGATTTATCTAGATATTCACATTCTTTTCAAACGTTTCCTGAATTAGAGACTTTAGATCCAAAAAAAAGAACAATAAAATATTAAAAGAGCTATTTAGAACACACATGATATACATTGAATTACATAATAAATGTGAAGAAAATAGTTGCAAATGTATTTACATAACTAACTGTGTCATTTACAAACAAAAAAAATTCATAGTGTTCATGAAAAAAACAACGCTCGAAAAAACAATTTTAACCAGAAGAAAGAAAAAAATGAAGATATCTATTTTTGTGCAAATAAAAAAATGAAAATAATATGGTAATGGATACTTATCTCACATATAAAAGAAAATGATATTACCAAAAAAACAATGATATAAAAATTTCCTATGAATAGGTATATTTCCGCCAAAAAATCAATCACTATATTAATCTGATGTGACGTGCTCACATTGATTCTCAGACGTATTTTTATTATATTGCTCTCATTATATCGTTTGCGATATTAGGTGTCGATTTATCATTCGTTCCGATCTGATGACGTGTCTTCATCACTTAAATCAAACAGAGCTCGATTTTTCGTCGATTGGTTTAGCGTGGTGTATTAATTTGAAATCTTAGATTTGGTTTCTCGCTTGGTTTGTTTTGATTAATCGTGGATTTGTTTGGTATACGAATTAGATTAATTGGTTAATGGTTAATTTTATGGGCCGCCGTGACCTATTCGTTATAGTCGGTTGTGAAAAAACTCTAATCACTTTTGCTATAAATAACATTGATTAGTCACAAGATTTATCAGCCGGAATCGCCGTCTCAATGTTCGATTATGATGATCGAGATCTTCGTATATGTTATGTTTCTATATATATGAAACGTTTCTGATATGCATGTGGATATGTATTAATTTTGATTCCCTGTTGATATCGTGTACTTTTGGAAGCATTGATCTTATAGATTCTTCGGCCAGTTTCTAAATCTCTTTTTTTTTTATGAGAAGCCGTATTCTTGGTTGATGGTGATTGTGATACAGAGTTTATGAGGATGTGTGTTTCTCAGTTAATTCTATTGGTTTTTGATGAGAAGGTGTTCGTCGTTGTCTGGGGGTATGGTTTGATGCAGAGTGTTTTGGTATTAGTTTCAATGGGGTCTATTTCTCTAAGGATGGGTTTAAACGAAGCGATATATATATATTTATTAATATTTTTCACTGGCAAAAAAAGTTCAGATATTCACAATTTATACTTCTCTTAGAAGACACACTACAAGAAAACACAATTTTTACGACTACCAAAATAGTCGCAAATGACTAATTTGCGACTATTTTGGGACTAAAAAAAATAGTCACAAAATTTGGTCGCTAAATACAGTAGTCACAAAACAGTCGCTCTTTTGCGACTAATATGTGACACCAAATATCAGTCCTAATTTAGAGACTATGTTTGCGACTCCTTATAAAATTGTTTTTAAAAAAAAAAAAAAAAAAAAAAT
>PKMM01007760.1:501525-534848 GCA_002933915.1 Eutrema heterophyllum | reverse complement strand
ATGTTAGGTTAATTGAATGATTAGGATTCACCATCTAAACTAGTTCTTCGCCTTAGGTTGCTCCCAAAGCTAATTCTAGACTGATCACCTGGAACTTAGATCCTAGGATAATTGGTTAGGCACGAGAGTGCGATTAATTACCTGACAGAACCTAGAGTGAGCAAAATAACTATTCGCAAAGAGATTTGGTTTAGTTGTTTTGTGAACATATCAAACTTAAATTAAAAGCTGGTTTAGACTTTAGGATTCGCAAAGAGATTTGGGATTCTAGGATTTAGACTTAGATAGTTTTCGCAACGAGAGTTGGTTGGCTTTACTTTAGTGATTTGAGTTCAAGAACTGCGCTAAATCTGAATCCTGTTAGTTAGTTTACCTACATTCGTTGAATTCCTGAGAAATACCCTGAACCTAGCTTCTTTCCAATCGTTTTACAACTCGTTTAATTTACGCATCTGCTTTCAATTACATTGCTTGGTTTAGCTTAATTCTGATCTATATAATCTATTGAGTGAATTCTGGAGTCCTTGTGTTCGACCCCTAACTATACTACGACAACTGCTTTAGTACTATTTAGGGTATTAATTTGAGCATATCATTAGGTCACTCAAGCAGTATGAAAGAAAAGAGACCGCACCGTAGGAATGGGTCTAGATCACGAGCGACGACCTCGCTGACAGCCACGAGATAATATTCACTGAAGAAGACGAAGGAGTAGCCCAAACTCACAACGACCCTTTGGTAATCGAGATATCGCGCATCCTCATCGACACTATAAGCACGGTAGACTTAATCTACAAGGACACCCTCAAAAGAGCTGAGTTCAAAGATTACGTGCTAAATCCCATTGAAAAATCCCTCACCGGATTCGGCAGCGACTCCATCTAAACAATCGGCACTATAGAACTCCCAGGTTATGTCGGAAAGGTTACCAAGATCATCAAATTCAATGTGATAGATCGGCCAGCTATCTACAATGCGGTGATGAGCACACCATGGTACATTCGATGAAGGCGGTATCCTCAACATACCATCAATGTGTCAAGTTATGATATCTTCGTATTTTACATGTTCTAACATGCATTTTACTTAGAGTTTTGTGTAATTTGCATGCATAATCATGGTTTTATTTAGCATTTAGGTCTTTATTAGAGTTTAGGATGTTTGCATTAGGTCCTAGGGAGTTCTTGCATGTTTTGGAGTATATTCAAGGTGTTTGGAAGCAATTTGGAAACAATTGGAGTTATGGACCAAAAAGGAGATATAGGGGTCGCACCAAGTGCCCGAAAGAACAGGCTGGACGAAGGGCATACGATCGGATTTGGCTGTGGATATGTTCATGAGAGTTGTAGAGGAAAGAGTCACCTTGCCGCATAAGGTGAGATCAGGTCATTCGGATGAATGGTTGAAGAGATATGGCCGATTCCCTCTAGAGTGTCTGACTGACCGCCGATCCACACGTCTACACCGATCACATCCGACCGGTGCAACAAACCGGTGTGAGGCCAGAGGCTAAGCACCGACCAAGAGCTTCCCTACACCGATCCATTGCGTCCAGTGTGCAGCTTCAGGACGTCTACACCGATCCCAACAAACCGGTGCAACAAAACGGTGTAGCACTTACCAACCGAGCTCACCCGACGGGTCTGAAAGATCGGCCCGAAAGAAGGGTTTCCAATTCGAATTAGCTTCGGAGATCTTCATAGAAGTTCTATATAATTGAGTTAGCTGTCATCTGGAGGTGGTTTCACGTCGTTTAGAGCTGTGGTTCAAAAGATACATCAGATTTAGAAAAGACATGTCTATCTGCCGCCCAAACGAGTTCTGCCCAGAGTTGAAGCCCATCAACTACACCGATCAGTTGCACCGACCTGTCTGGTCGGTGTGAAGCCACTCAAGACCAGATTTGACCAATTTCAACCGGGTCAATACCCGGTTTGTCCTGGGTTGACCCGGTTCGGCCACATTCTTTTAAATAGTCCAAAAACATAATTTTCATGATCTAAACTTTATTTTCTCTCCTTCTCTTGGCACAAAAACGTGGTCTTTGGTTTCTTAGAGGATTTTGGATGATTTTGTATGATTTATCTTGAATTTAATTGCAAGTTTAAGTTTAATCTTCTTAATCTTTCATCTTTCTATTCATTAATCATGGAATCCATCATCTTTCTCATGAGATTTGTTGGGCTCATGAAGATTAGTGAGTAGAACCTTCTTGGATCATTGGACTTGGTAGATTAGGGGGGTTTTTGGTTAATTATTGATGTCTAGGGCTTAATTATATTGTTTCCTCTCTTATTTGATGGTTTTAATGCTAGATTAGGTTTGAGAAAGTTGATCTAGAACTAAGGGCATTTCATGCACACAAGGTGTTTGATGAAATGCCCCAAAGAGTTAAATAAGAGGATTTTCATACTTAGCTCATGAGAGTGATTGTCTAAGGTGATTATTAGCTAATAGAACTTGAGGTTAATGATATATCATAGTTTTTACCCCTTTTAAGCCATGATATATGTCCGTTTTATAGAGTCTTTCTACTATTTTGCAGTGTTTTAGAGTCTTTTACAGGTTTTAGCACGTTTGTAGCATAATTGGAGATATTAGAGCCTTTTGGTGCATTTTGGAGCAAAACATAAGTTCGTGTAGCTGAGTACCCGATTTGAAGCCTTAGTATCGATCGACACTCCCTTAGTGTCGGTCGATACTAACTGAAGCAGACACGAGTCGCGACTTTAAATGAAGAGTTGAAGAACTTCCCACCGATG
This sequence comes from Eutrema heterophyllum, assembly GCA_002933915.1. Classification (NCBI taxonomy): domain Eukaryota; kingdom Viridiplantae; phylum Streptophyta; class Magnoliopsida; order Brassicales; family Brassicaceae; genus Eutrema; species Eutrema heterophyllum. The sequence continues at coordinate 532,086 of PKMM01007760.1, read as the reverse complement.
GATTGAGCTCAAATTGTGATACAAGACAGATAAATGGATTAGCTTTCATTTGGAAGTGGTTTGAGGTCATTCCAACGGTGCGATCAAAAGTTATGCCAGTTTTTGTGAAGACAGTCCAGTCTGGCGAGCAGAAGAAGCAGTGAACAGTGTCGATCGACACTCCCTTAGTGTCGGTCGATACTCACTGCAGGAAAACAGGAAACGCGACTTTTTTACAAGTCTGGAGAGTTTGCACTTTGGTCCAGAAGTCTTTAATAATTACAAGAAGCCCCAAAACGTGTTATAGCATTATAATTAGGTTTTTCAGCCACTTTTGTTGGCTAAGCTTTATTTTACTTTTGTTATGATTGAGAGAGATTGTTTTAGGGATTTTGGGGAGACAACTCTGAACCCCTTTGTTTCTTATTGATTTCTTTTATGCAATTTTATTCAATCATGATTTCTGTTCCATTGATCATGTCTGAGTAGTTCTCTTGTTAGGTTCAGGGTTCTCATAAGGGTTTTCTCTGAATGTTAGGTTAATTAGTTAATTAGGATTCACCATCTGAATTAGTTCTTCACCATAGGTTGTTCTCATAGCTAATTCTAGGTTGGTGAATCTAGAACTTAGATCTTAGGATAATTGGTTAGGCACGAGAGTGCGATTAATTACCTGACAGAACCTAGGGTGAGCAAAATAACTATTCGCAAAGAGATTTGGTTTAGTTGTTTTGTGAACAAATCAAACCTGAATTAAAAGCTGGTTTAGACTTTAGGATTCGCAAAGAGATTTGGAATTCTAGGATTTAGACTTAGATAGTTTTCGCAACGAGAGTTGGTTAGCTATACTTTAGTGATTTGAGTTCAAGAACCGCGCTAAATCTGAATCATGTTAGTTAGTTTATCTACATTCATTGAATTCCTGAGAAATACCCTGAGCCTATCTTCTTTCCCATTGATTCACAACTTGTTTACTTTACGCACTTGCATTTAATTTCATTGGTTGGTTTAGCTTAATTCGAATCTATACAATCTATTGCGTGAATTCTGGAGTTCTTGTGTTTGACCCCTACATATACTACAACAACTGCTTTAGTACTTTTAGGGTATTAATTTGAGCATATCAAATTTGGCGCCGTTGCCGGGGACTCAATTTCGCCATTAGATTTTAGCTAAGAATTTCGACTAAGCTCGTCGGTATCGATCGATACTACTTAGTGTCGGTCGATACTCGTCGAATTTTTTCTTATTTTTTTTTTGTTACTTACGTTCTTGATATTTTGTGTTTCAGGTGCATGTCTAATCGAGAAACCAGAAGAAACAAGAACACTCAGCTAGTTGATCCGTCAAACAAGCAGCTAGCACTTTTGGAACGCACAAACATGAAAGCAAGGAAGCCAGCAGAGATGAACAATCCAATGGTATTGATTCGTGATGAAGCTGGGACTTTGAGAGACCAAGAGGGTCATTTGTGCAATGAAGCTAGACAGCGACTTGATGGTGAGGGGAACATCATAATCCCTCTAGTAGCTGTCGATGAGATTGTCGCGCGGGCTGCGCGCAACAACGAGGTGAATGATGGGAATGTTGTGGTTAATCGTGCTAGGACGCTTGGAGAGTACAACAGACCCGATCAGTTATATGTTAATCGGTCTGCGATTCGTATTCCCACTTTTCAGAGGAATGACTTTGAGCTGAAGCCTGCATACTACACACTTGTGGGTCAGCACCCTTTTCATGGTCTTCCTCATGAGCATCCCATGGATCACATTGAGAGGTTCGAGGACTTGGTCACTAGCATCAAGTATAATGGAGTGTCCTACGACTACCTGTTCTCTAAGCTTTTCCCATACTCTCTTGGTGGGGATGCAGCTTACTGGTTGAAGCAATTGCCACCTGGATCATTGACTACTTGGGAGGAGACTAAGAACGCGTTTCTGAACAACTTTTATGATGATGCGAGATCCGAAGAGCTCAGGAACAAGATCTCCCAGTTTTCTCAAGGACCGACTGAAGCGTTTAAGGCTGCTTGGATCAGATTCAGGTCATATCATAGGGATTGTCCACACCATGGGTTTACTCAGGTTCAGTTGCTGGGTATTTTCTTCAGAGGAATCGATTGGAGGTATCAGATGGCTTTGGATGCTGCGAGTAATGGAAATTTCAACACCAGATATCCTGACGATGCTTATGTGCTGATTGAGAACTTGGCGTCTAGCAATAGCACCAAGAATGCAGACTTTGAGCGGAAGAAGCAGGCTGGGAATTTGGATGGATCGCAGATTGCTGAGGTTCAAGCTAAGCTGGATTCAGTGCACAATCTCCTGATGGGTAAGACGAAGAAAGCTGTTCACTTTGCTGATGAGGATGAAGTGAAAGGTGTTAACTACATTGGTGGTGCTGGATTTCAAAGTCAAAGATATCAATACCCACCTCACCCACCCAAAACTCATGAAAGCAAAGTTGAATCTATGCTTGAACAGATTCTTCAGGGACAACAGAATATGACAGTGGATTTCAATGGCACGATGGATGCTATGTACACAGATCTGAATGCGAAAATCGAAGCTCTTAGCATTCATCAGAGAATGCTGGAAACTCAGGTCGCTCAGACTGCAGCAGCTGTCAAGGGAAAGATGATTCATGCACAGAATGAACAAGTCAATGCGATCACCTTACGAAGTGATGAAGAGGTCGATCCAGAAGTAAAAACTGGCATAAGTGCAACGAATCTCATCGATCTTGCTGAAGATGACGACGATGAGCCCCCCGAAATCGCCCCAGTATCGATCGATACCACCCAGCATCGATCGATACCCGTCCAAGGATCTGCCAAAGACGTTTCGACACAACAAGTATCGACCGACACCACCCAGTGTCGATCGACACCAGTGCATATACTCTCACGGGACATCTCAGAACCTCCAGTGCCGACCGACACCACACCTGTATCGATCGACACCACATCTGAAGAGACGACAGAGAAGCCTTGTATCGATCGATACCAATCTAGTATCGATCGACACCCCTCGCAGACAGAGCCAGAAACTGTGAAAACACCCAAGATTGTCAAGGAAAGGGTTTACAAGCCTCAAGTGCCATATCCTATACCACCTAGGCATCTCATGAAACCCATAATTGCGGAGAAGTTGCTAGCTTTTGAGAATATGGTCAGGAGGATCCCCCACACTATATCTTTTGAAGAAGTTTTTGAGAACCGTCCTATAGCGTGTTACTTCCAAAATTGCAGAGAAACTGAGGAAGAGATCAAAGCACTCTTCATCAAGGCCAGAAGTACACCACCTCCACTGAAGCAGTTGACTAAGAGAGAAGATCCATGAAAATTTTCAGTTCCATGTTCTATCTTTGGAGTTGAATTCAAAGAATCTCTCGTTGATTCAGGGTCTAGCGTCAATGTTATGTCAAAGGCAATTGCAGAGAGGCTGGGAATTGCTGATATAAGATCTCCTCAGATGTCTCTTACATTCGCGAACTCTTCCACCTCAGTCCCATATGGTACAATCCCTGATTTGCTGGTTAAAGTAGGAGATTGTCTGGTTCCTACTGATTTTCAGGTCGTAGAGATGAGTGAACGTTCTAGTACGCCTCTGATTCTTGGAAGACCGTTTATGGCTACCGTTGGTGCGATTATAGACACGCCTAGTAAGAGAATCCCGTTCTCATACATCGACAAAGAGGTCTCCTACAAAGCCATTCCTTATAGACGAGCTCCCAAGCATTTCCAAAGTATCACCGTTGCTACAGGAGAGTCGTTGATGGTTGACCTTTTGGAAGAGCCTCCTGACGTACCTAATACCATAGACATTCTCGATAGTCCTTCTGTCATCACCAAGAAAGACGTCAAAATAGCTAAGGCACAGAAGAAGGTAAAGCGCAAAAGAGTAACAGGTGCTCCCTCTATGACTTTAATTCCTCAGAAGTGCGATGGGGACTCGATTGAGTACAAGGTGAAGTGCAAAGGAACCTCAAAACCATTCTCCAAGGCTAGAGTCATTCTTACTCCGGAGCTGAAAGAGAAAGGAAAAGAGGTTATAGAGAGCATGCTGAGTAGAACTCTGAGTCTACAAGTGTCTAGCTGTGGAACTTGCATGGGAGTGAGTTCTCAACCTCGCTCCGACTGATCACCTGAGCCAAAGTCAAGCTAATGACTAAAAACAAGCGCTTGGTGGGAGGCAACCCACTGGTAAGTTATACATAAGTTTTTATATTATTTTTGTTTTTGATTTTTGGTTTTTGTGTCTTATGTTTCACGTGAAGCAGATTCAGAAGAGTAGTATCGATCGACACCAACCCAGTATCGATCGACACCATCCACGCGACAAAGGAGCAGAAACTTGCTGCGAGTATCGATCGATACCAGTGCTTTCTCGGTCGACACTCATCACCATCTCGGGTAACTCCTTCAATTTTCACCAATTCACTCAACTCTTCTGTTTTCTTTTACCAACTCTAGACTAAATAACACTGGGGACAGTGTTGTTTAAGTCTGGGGGAGGTAGTTGCTGACAACGTGTTTGTTTTTCTTAGAGTTAGTCGTTTTTGTGTCAATTTTTTTTTATTGAGTCAAAACCTGTTGGAGATTATGATCTTGTTCTTGAATCTATTGTTCTAACTTTGCTTCTGAGTGTCCACTGTTACAGAATCAGTTACAGATCGACTAATGAAAAATCCAAAGGCTGATCAGTTAACTAGAATACACACATGTTTCCAGCAGAGTTCTTTTAAAGCCTGAGCCAAATTTCTGCACTTCATCGACGTGGTTAGTATTCATAGAGCTTGATTCCTCATTCATATCTGACAAAAGAACCCATGTGTTTAAAAGTAATAGTATCTCTCTCCCCTGTTATAAGTTAATAAATAAGAGCATAAAAGATTAAATGAATTTCTCCTAAGTAAAGGGTTATGAATGTTTCCAGCGATCCCATTATTCTACTTGGTGAGGGATGATCACACAGAGGATTGGAAGCCAGGCTAGGATTTTCCTATGATGCCATTATTCGCCAACACCCTTTGATACATAGAGAGGGAAGAACCGGGGATTCGATGGCAAACACCATCAATACTCGCGTCTCATACCTTGATGTGTATATGCGAAAAGAAAAAAAACAATAAAAAAAAAATAAATAAAAAGAAGAAAAAAAGAGAGAATAAAATAAGAAATAAGTCTGGGGGAGAGAAAGTGATACAAGAAGTGTGAAATTGGGTGGTTCCTTGTCATGATATTGTATGGGAAAAAATCTAGAAGGTTCTTGGTATTAATCACAGCGATGAAACTGGCGATGATGGGTTTAATCGAATGAAGCTGCGAAATAATGTGTGTAGTCTAGGGAAGCTGCGAATGCCTAAGGAGAAGTACATGGTGGTTAGTCTTGGAACTGGTTAGGTAACATTTAGGTGCTTGGGAAAAGGGTCATTGCAGTGTTTCAAGAACAGGTGAGTCTCCATATTTTCAAACCTCTTTCTCTGGTTTAGTCTTCTATTTGCTTGAGGGCAAGCAAAAGGCTAAGTCTGGGGGCGTGATATATCATGGTTTTTACCCCTTTTAAGCTATGATATATGTCCGTTTTATAGAGTCTTTCTACTATTTTGCAGTGTTTTAGAGTCTTTTACAGGTTTTAGCACGCTTGGAGCATAATTGGAGATATTGGAGCCTTTTGGTGCATTTTGGAGCAAACCAGAAGTTCGTGTAGCTGAGTACCCGATTTGAAGCCTTAGTATCGATCGACACTCCCTTAGTGTCGGTCGATACTAACTGAAGCAAACACGAGTCGCGACTTTAAATGAAGAGTTGAAGAACTTCCCACCGATGGATTGAGCTCAAATTTTGATACAAGACAGATCAATGGATTAGCTTTCATTTGGAAGTCGTTTGAGGTCATTCCAACGGTGCGATCAAAAGTTATGCCAGTTTTCGTGAAGACAGTCCAGTCTGGCGAGCAGAAGAAGCAGTGAACAGTGTCGATCGACACTCCCTTAGTGTCGGTCGATACTCACTGCAGGAAAATAGGAAACGCGACTTTTTTACAAGTCTGGGGAGTTTGCACTTTGGTCCAGAAGTCTTTAATAATTACAAGAAGCCCCAAAATGTGTTTTAGCATTATAATTAGGTTTTTCAGCCACTTTTGTTGGCTAAGCTTTATTTTACTTTTGTTCTGATTGAGAGAGATTGTTTTAGGGATTTTGGGAAGACAACTCTGAACCCCTTTGTTTCTTATTGATTTCTTTTATGCAATTTTATTCAATCTTTATTTCTGTTCCATTGATCATGTCTGAGTAGTTCTCTTGTTAGGTTCAAGGTTCTCATAAGGGTTTTCTCTAAATGTTAGGTTAATTAGTTAATTAGGATTCACCATCTGAATTAGTTCTTCACCATAGGTTGTTCTCATAGCTAATTCTAGGTTGACGAATCTAGAACTTAGATCTTAGGATAATTGGTTAGGCACGAGAGTGCGATTAATTACCTGACAGAACCTAGGGTGAGCAAAATAACTATTCGCAAAGAGATTTGGTTTAGTTGTTTTGTGAACAAATTAAACCTGAATTAAAAGCTGGTTTAGACTTTAGGATTCGCAAAGAGATTTGGAATTCTAGGATTTAGACTTAGATAGTTTTCGCAACGAGAGTTGGTTAGCTATACTTTAGTGATTTGAGTTCAAGAACCGCGGTAAATCTGAATCCTGTTAGTTAGTTTATCTACATTCATTGAATTCCTGAGAAATACCATGAGCCTATCTTCTTTCCCATTGATTCACAACTTGTTTACTTTACGCACTTGCATTTAATTTCATTGGTTGGTTTAGCTTAATTCGAATCTATACAATCTATTGCGTGAATTCTGGAGTTCTTGTGTTCGACCCCTACATATACTACAACAACTGCTTTAGTACTTTTAGGGTATTAATTTGAGCATATCAGTTAATGCTTGCTAATTACTTATTTCACAAATGAGAATTTGATCTTGATTTGGTAATTAGCGAAGTGATTAGTGCTAAGAGATTAGATTAATCTTGATTAGTGTTCTAGGCTTTAGGAAATGCTCTTTTGCGATTATGTGGACATCATTGATTAACTTAAGATCCCCCCAATCAATTGCCTTGCCCAAAGATCCTATTTTAATCATTGTTAACCTTGTTTAGTGTCTTGTTCTTATTTGTTTTCTTTAATTTGAATCATTAGATTGCTAGATAATCAAAACCATCTCTTGTTTGCTTAGCTTAAGTCATTTCTTGCATTCCTAGTGTGTTGTTCTTTGTGCCTCCCTTGGATTGATCCCCGAATGCTACAATGATAGAGTGTTTGGGTAATTGATTTGGATACACACAATTATCCTTCATCAAGTTCCCAACCGAGAACGGGATGTTCACAATCCGAGGTGACCAACGAGAGTTCCGGACCTGCTTCATCATAGAGCACAAGATGAGGAACCCGCAACAAACTTGCCTTCTTACCGAGCTTTCCTTTCTCTCGGAATGGCTATCGGAGAGCTCCTTTGCAACAAAATGTCGACCTAACAGAAACAACAACAAAATCAGAGCGAGCTAGAAATAAATCCGAACAGAATCAAAACAAATAAAAATCTACCGATCTCATCGGCCCATTTGGTGTGTATCGTCCCAGTGAAGCGCCCCACCGACAGCTCGCTTACTTTACTGGTCTTCTTTCCGGTGATGATGTTAAAACCCGACCTCATATTGACATTAAAATAACTCGGCTTATGCTGGTTGATGTTGACCGAAGTTAGGGCTTCGAAACGATCAATAGACATGTCGACCCCGCTCTCTGCTGCCAAGATAAGCAGCCCAACTACGTTGCAGACCGACGACCAGGACAGTTGCGAGATCGTCGCACCTCAGCGATCGCAATAGGCGAGCAATAGATGAGGAAGCGGAAACCGAAAACCGCAATCCCTAAAAACAGACTCGTAGACACACAAGAAACCTTCCGGAGCATCCCATGGTCACATGGACTCATCTGGGATAATAATCTCAAGACCAACACCGGCGCCTCCGATAGTCAATGCTTCATTCATGGAATCATGAGTACAAAAAGTATCCAAGACGCCGAAGTTGTTATCAGAAACAAGGTTGACCATCCTCTTTTGAACTCGCTTCCTCCTCTTTACCGACCTAGAAGGGATGATAGGTTCATCATCTCCCGAGTTAGAATCAGCTTCGCGGTCCTTCAGTTGAGGAACCACGATCGCCTAACGAGATGAGGTCGCACCATCACCGCCCGCCCGAGCTACGACGACATGATAGGCAGAATCTTCATTCATCGAGCTGCTTAGCCGAGCTATTCTCAGGACTGCTCGCTGTCGGACTCTTGTACTCATCATTGGAACCGGAATCTACGCTTGATTCGGCCCTAGTTCTCATAGCGATCTACCGACGTCGAATGATCGAGCCGAACTAAAATTGCGGATAAAGTATCTTAGGGAGAGAGAGTTACCTTTTGGGTTCTCTGTGAAGCGAAGATGAGAAATGAAGAGAGGAAGCAACTATTTATAGAGAGAAGTTGGTCCCGAAGCGTCGCTAGTACGCTAAACTAATTGTTCGACTTCCGCGCTGATCCAACGGCTCAGAGGAAATATGCCTCATAGATCTAACGGCCCACAATCTCGGATGGTTGGTATCCCTGATTTGACGGGTCATAACGATTCAGCTTCCTGATTTGACAGATTCAAAGATTCGCAAAGATTCATCTCCCGAATTAAAACGGCTTAGAATCCCCAGCGATTCGCCTCCCGAATTCGGTGATTCCAAATCTAATAATTAATTTAGTTTATCGATCTAACAGTTCGAAATCCCAGCAATTCGTTGAACTACCTTAGCGGGTCGGACATTAAGGCAGTTCGAAATCCCCAACGATTTACGCTGTCTCACATCGGCAACTCGAACTTCAAGGACAATTTGCACCATTTTCGACTCAGTTTATTCTGAATTCATTTCTCTTCATGAAGTCCGCCGAACTCAACTGATTGTTCATACTTCGTCGAACTGGGAGAGGGCTAATTGTTGGAGGTGAGTTTAGCACCTCCCGTAAACCCGTCATAAACCAAATCTAAACCGGTCAACCCCATGCGTTGACTCGAATGGATCTGTTCGAATCAACTCGCCTACATCGGCCCATTAGGATTCCCTCAGCCCATGTGCAGCCGAACTCGACTGAGGCCCGATGCTCGCCTCGCACCAACTCGGCCCATAACTCAGCCTCTGGGCCCGCTAAAACCCGATTGACTTATGTTGGTGCCGATTCCCAAAAAGGAAGGAGTGAATCACGAAGAAATGGAAGATTTCCTTATCTTGACCTCCGATAAGAGAGGAATTCTTCCATATCGCCTCCGAGGAAAAAGGAAGATTTCTTTATCCCGACCCGTGAAGAATAAGGAAATGAGACCGCCTCAAAACCCTATAAATACGGAGAGTCATCTAATTCGCCGGGGCACGCCACTTTCTCACTAAAGACCTAAGAAACTTTCGAGCTCACGCCGACCTAGTTTCTTATATCTCTCTTTTGTTTACTCAAAATCCTTGTACTCACTGAGATTTGCTAATAAAACGAGATTTCCCGATCTCTTTTGTTTTTTAACTTAATTACCTTGTTCGAACCGGTTTCAACAGTTGATCCTTTAGATGTTTGGAGTTACAATGATTGTTTTTAAAAAGTAAAAACCAATGTATAATAAAAATATTGTCCACTTAAATTTGCCAAAATGACTTTAAATTTCTTATGTGGCTTAAAGGTTGAAACTTTAAACCTTTAGATTAGATATGAAGCTCGCGCCAATCATGTTCCTTTTTTCAATTACACTTTGTATGTTAACTATGGTACGACTTAGTTTATTTGGTGTGAAATAATTATTTTTGGTGAGAATAGATCATTTGATTCTTATGATACTTTTGGAATGTTATTTTTCTTGTGTTAATTGTTGTTGTGCTTTGTAGATTTAGGATGGTTGCTTCTTTAACTAACGTTGGCGAGTTGCTAGAAAGGCGTGGCAAAGAGTTCTTAGGTAAAAATTACAAGAATCCAATTATACATAGTTAAACGAACCAGCGTCGAGTTAATCACAAAAACACATTTTAAAATTACAAATTTGTTGAGGTAGCATTGGAATTATTATTTCATATAAGCGTCATTGACTCAACTGCTGATTTATATTTTTTTTTTAGTTTTTGTGATTCTATTTTCCTATTGTTTCTTTTGTCAGGTGTATTGGAGAACTGTTCTGGATGAGTTAAAACATATTGTTTTATACCTCTTAAGTGCATTCTACACAAGGATACATCTGGAGATAATCCTGCAGTAAATCGTTTGACAAATGGTTTCAAGAGAAGATCGAACGACTTTGTGATCCGATGGCGTGACGAAGGAAGCAATGATCTTCCGGTGAACACCATGACACTTATGGAGCTACGAGCACAGGTCTGGTATGAATTCTCATCCTTGAGGCCTTTGTTAATTAATCAAAAGTTTTATGAGATATTTCTTTTTGGTGAAGAGTGCTAATGAAGTTGTTCCTTTGCTGATATCACTTTCAAATGTTGTATTTCATATCAAACTATTGTTATTTGATGCGTAGGTTAGCTACACATGCTCTTAATTCCTTGGATTTGGAGGAAGAGCCAGCAATCGTGGTTGATATGTCTATGAACGTTGAGTATGTGGTCATATACTTTGCCACTGTCTTAGTAGGTGTCTTAGCAGGTCACACAGTTGTTTCTGTTTAGTGGGGTGTAACTTCGTGATTATATTTATTAGGTACAAATAAAACTTATTCTTTTCAGATTCTTGACTATTTTGCAGCTTAATTTTGTTTTCATCTTAGAAGAGAAAGAATACGAAGAACAATAGGAAGAAGGAAGTAATTCTTTAAGTTGTTCTGTTTTAGTATATTCTGAAAACAATTGAGAAAGCTAGCAAAAATTAGAACAAAGGCACAAATCAATTGTTTTTGGGTGTTGTTTTTGTGAATTAATAGATTTTTTTGGGTTTTGAAGAGAGACAATTTCTCTGCTTCAACGGAGTGATTTTGATTTCATAAAGAAATTAGTTGCTAAAACAGAGGGATTTGAGTGTTGTTTCTGGGGAATAATCGCAAGAAGAAGAAAATGACTAGCTCGCCGGCTCGCATTTAGTTAAAAATATTAGGCTCATAGTTTAAGACGAGGCTGCGATGATGAGTAAACATCAGATTATAACTGCAAGATTCAACCGTAGTTGCTAGAAGTAGTAGTTATATCGACCCCAAGTAAGTCGCTTCATTTGCGTGTTTATGTTTTGGTGTTAGCCGTTATTGTGTCTGAGGCATTGTTTTACAAAATAAAGGTTTTACTCGACCCATAAATTAATTGAGAAGATTGATGTTTACAGCTCCAGAGTTTTTCTTATAGAGGTTGACACTGGCCAATGAAACACTTCAGAGTTTAACCCTAAATTCTACTGCAAGAGCACAGCAATCGAAATAGTATTTTATGGATCGAATCCACAATGACCAAATGTAACGCTACGAGAATGCAAGAGGAAAGTAAATTTAAGACGAATGAGAATGTTTGTTGGTTTAATGAATGAACTAAAACTAAGAATGCAAATAAAACGATGTAAGTTCGATAGAGGGAAACGCTAGGTCTTTGGGTAATTCGCACGAAATCAAGAATCACAAATCAGATAATTAAACAGGGAAATCATTAAGCACGTTCTAGAACTCAAATCACTGTTTTATAATCAACCTACTGTCGTAGTATTAATTACTATGCCTAATAACCTAAGATCCTAAACTGTCGTTTGAATTCAGGAAACTAAACATGCATTAAGATCGAGTTTGATATGTTCACAAAACACCTTAACATCAGCTTTCGTTGGTTAAGGACGCTTTGCTCATCTATGTTCTTTCAGACTTTCAACAAACACGTTTGATTCTGAAATCTCTGTCAAGTTGCATCGATCGATGCAAGCCTCCATGTTCTGCACATGCTTCTTCTGCGAGGCAGATTGACCTGTCTTCAGTAAATCGGGTATAACTCTTGATCGCACCGTTGGATTTTGTTTAAACCACATGAAAATGAACGCTAATTCACATATCTATCTTGTGTCAAAATTGCAGCTCGATCCATTGGTAGAAAGACCTTCAACGAATGCCAAATTTCAGACGCTTCTGCATGACTTTACATTCTCAGTTTCACCTTTTGCAACAAAATATCTTGTTTTCCTCCAAATCAACCTAAAACCTGTAAAGACTCAATAAAAGACTAAAAGACTCTAAAAACACACTTTGACTCAATAAAAGACTCAAAACCAACACAAAACATATGTTAGAAAGCGGTAAAACTGAGTACATCAACTCCCCCAGACTTAGTCTTTTGCTTGCCCTCAAGCAAACATCAAACAAAGAATGGAGTCGAGGTTTGAAAACACGGAGACTCACATTTTCTTTAGAATTCTGCAATGACCATCACCTTAGTAATCTACATATTGCTAAACTAGCTCCAAATCGAACCACCATGTATTTCTCTGCAAGCATCGCAGCCTCCCAGATTCAACTCATTATTTTACAGAATAATCCAATGCTATCATCGCTGGGTCTCATAAAAAGATCATAGTGCCAAGAACCTTCTAAACTCTTTCCCTTTCGATACCATGACAAGCTAACCACACAACCTTTGGTACTCTTTTCTCTCCCCCAGACTTATTCTTTTCTCATTCTCTTCTTTTTTTATTTATTCAAAGGTGTAAGCGAATAATGGTATCTCTAGAAATTTTCCTAACCTTGCTTCTAACATTTGTGTGATCATTTCTTTTGAAGTAAAATAATGGGATCGATGGAAATTTTCCTAGCCCTTTACTCAAAAGAAAATCATTTCATCTTTTCTACTTTACTTAAAATAAGGGAGGGGAGTACCGTATTTTCACACAGGTTGTCTTGTCATATACGAATGAGGAATCAAGCTCTGAAGACACCAATCACAATGATGATGTAAAAAGAAGAGCTCAGAAACTAGCTCAAGCTTTTTGAACTCTTCTGGAAACATGGATGCCTTTGATTAGTTGGTCAGCCTTTAGATTTTCCATTAATCTGGTCTGAAACTAGCTATGCAACAATGGTCACTTAGATGAAAATCACATAAGAATTCAAAGGTCATGATCATCATCTCCAACAAGTTTTGACTCAATAAAACGACTGGAGAAAAAATATCAAAATGACTCAAGAGAGAAAACAACGTTAGTAACGACATAGACCCTCCCCAGACTTACTTCACACCGTCTTGGTGTGAAAATAAACCAAGAAGAAGGTAAAACAGACGCAAAGAAAGAAAATCAAGAAAAAGTCAAAGTTGACTTACATGGGTCGGTATCGGTCGATGCAAGATATGCATCGATCGATTTTTGTTTCTCTGGACNTCGATGCAAGATATGCATCGATCAATTTTTGTTTCTCTAGACGCCTTGCATCGATCGATTTCCGATTTTCTGGACCCTTGGCATCGATCGATACCCAGGGAGTATCGATCGATACACATGTAGTATTGATCGATACCCAGGGAGTATCGATCGATACCCAGGTAGTATCGACCGATACCCAGGTAGTATCGACCGATACCCAGGTAGTATCGATCGATTCTGTTATGCTCGTTCCTGCAAATTTTTTTTTTTTTTTTTTAGAGAGAACCTGAGACACTTAGACTTCAAAACTAAAATTTAGAAAATGTTAGTGAAAGCAAAAACAAATGAAAAGATAAGATATGTACACTTACCGGTGGGTTGTCTCCCACCAAACGCTTGTTTAAAGTCGCTAGCTTGACTTTGGCTCAGGTGTCAGTCAGGATGGCATGAGAACTTGCCCTGAAACAAGTCCCACAATCAAACATCTCCAGCTTCAAAATTCTGCTCATCATCCCCTTGACAGCATCTTTTCCTTTCTCCTTCAGTTCCGAAGTGAGAATTGCTCTAACCTTTGAGAATGGCTTCGATGTTCCCTTGCACTTCACCTCATACTCAATTGAATCTCCATCACATCTCTGAGGGATCAAAGTCATGTGAGAATCACCCTTGACTCTTTTGCTCTTCACCTTCCCCCTTGCCTTAGCCTTAGCCTTTTTGATGTCTATCTTGCTGATGATAGGATGATCATCTAAGATTTGACTTCGTTCTCCTCATAAGGTTTTGTCCAAGGATCAACCACCAGCGTTTCTTCTGCGACAACAGTGATGCAAGAGACGTGTTTAGGAATTCCTCTAGTGGGGATGACTTTGTAGAAGATTTTTTGTCAATGTTAGAGAATGAGATTCTCTTATTAGGCATGTCTAGAACTGCACCCACCGTGGCCATGAATGGTCTTCCAAGAATCAAAGGCATATTAGAACCTTCACTCATCTCCACAACCTGAAAATCAGTAGGAACCAGACAAGAGCCTCTCTAAATTCAACTCCAAAGATAGAACATGGAACATAGAACTTCCCAGGGTCTACAATCTTAGACAACTGCTTCATTGGTGCTGGTGTGCTCCTTGCCTTGATGAAGAGTTTCTTAATCTCTTCTAAAGTTTCTCAAGCAAAGGTCGGTCTTCTAAGGCCTCTTCAAATGAGATCTCATGGGGGATCTTTCTCACCATCCTGTCAAAACCACTTAGCTTCTCTGCACTAATGGGGTTCATGAGGTGTCTAGGGGGCATAGGATACGGGATCTTGGGGACATATAGTCATGGGGTGATGGAAGTGTGCTTCTCCTCTGCAACAATATCTTGTGCTTCCTACACATCCATCAACTCATGTGTAGTCGCCATCTCATCATCAACCATTACCGTGGTGCAATGCTCTATGGGATTTATCTCTGGTTTACCAGGAAGGTTTCATGGTTGTCTCCTAATAGCATATGCAATCTGTGCTACATGTGTGTCGTGCTTCTTCACGTGAGTGGCGATGGACTCATACTTGCTATCGATGCTCTCAATTTTGTTGTTGAGATCATGATACATCTCATCCACCTTGACATGGATCTCCTTTGTAGTCGTTTGCTGATTAATCATGACTTGCTGCATTATCACCTCGAGTTTAGACTCCTGGGTAGCTGAAATAAAACCATTCTGATTCTGAAATTTGTTCTGACCTTGATTTTGCACGAATGGTTGTCCCTGATTTTGCACGCCTTTCTGCTGAAATTCCTTAGAAAATACGATGACGCCCTGTTTTTGCACAGACGAATTTGGCTGAAAACTGTGCAGTCCCTGATTTTGCACGCCAGTTTGCTGTGGATAAATCTGATCTTGAGGATTCTCAATATTTTTGCTTCTGTAGGAAAGATTTGGGTGATTCATGTAGTTCTGGTTGAAACCTCCGTTTACAAATCCCTGATTTTGCACGTAATTCACTTCTTCCTGATTATCTGGTTTGCCACCAGCAGCTTCCTGATAGATCTGGCCTTCCCCATTACCTTCACAGTAGTTGACGCCTTTGGGGTTACTTAGCAGAAGGGCAGTCAAGTTGTTCAACTTTGCTGACAACTCGTCCATCTTCCTGGATTCAATGATGTTGACGCGCCTCGTCCTATCATGCTCAGGACTACGATGGCTAGAACTCGCAGCTAGGTTCTCAATCAATGTGTAGGCTTCTTCCTTGGTCCTTGTCATGAAATCACCATTCCTACCTGCATTCAGAGAGTTCTTGAAGTCCTAGTCGACTCTAACATAGAAGATATTTAGCACATGCTCATCTGAGTAGCCATGATTAAGACACTCCATAAGGTATTCTCTGAATCTCTCCCAAGCTTCATTGAAAGACCCACCCACATTATGCTGAAACTGAGTGATCTTAATCCTGAGTGAGGCTGTTTTGGACTTGGTGTAGAATTGATCAAGGAAGCTAGGCTGATCTGGTTGCTTCCAAAGAAGTCAATGAACCAGGAGCTAAGGACTTGAGCCATCTCAGAGCTCTATCACTCAAAGACCAAGAGAAGAGCTTGCACTTCAAGAAGTCAGCAGGCACTCCATTCGAGCTTGTCGTGTTGCAAATCTCTTCGAATGTCTCTATATGATCCATGAGATTTTCTGAAACTTTCCCATAGAACAAATGCTGCTGGACAAGAGAGTTGATCTGAGACTTGATCTCAAAGTTCTGCCTCTGAATATGTGGTGGACGTATAGCAGCCCTGTCTTGATAGAACGCATGAGGAGTATCGACATCACCAATGGCTTGGCGTGGAGGCTGTCTACCATTCCTCTGGACTAGTGCATGCTGGAATGCAGCATTTTGAGGTTGCACTCGTCCGAGCAGAGCTGCAGCAGCAGCTGGATCAACGACATCATCGCGAGCGTGAAGAGGAGGGTTTATGGGATTCCCTTCCTCATCATACTCGTGTTGATCGTTGTCATCAACAAGCAGATCTCGGTGTTCTGGCAAGTTAGCCATCTCTCTCCTTCTCATGTTGTTTCCTCGTTCTATTCTTGCTAACTCCTCGTTGTTCAACTGAAACAGATTGCTAGAACTTGAGCTTCTGGTCATACACCTGAAACACACGAAAAAGAGCAAAAATAGAACTGGTTAGTAATGACAATAATAAATTCTTAGTCTGAACTTTCGTCCAAGACTCGTAGGCAACGTTTTTGGTCCCCGGCAACGGCGCCAAAACTTGAAACACTTCAGAGTTTAACCCTAAATTCTATTGCAAGAGCACATCAATCGAAATAGTATTCTAGGGATCGAATCCACAAGGACCAAATGTAACGCTACAAGAACGCAGGAAGAAAGTAAATCTAAGACGAATGAGATTGTTTGTTGGTTTAATGAATGAACTAAAACTAAGAATGCAAATAAAACGATGTAAGTTCGATAGAGGGAAACGCTAGGTCTTTGAGTAATTCGCACGAAATCAAGAATCACAAATCAGATAATTAAACAGGGAAATCATTAAGCACGTTCTAGAACTCAAATCACTGTTTTATAATCAACCTACTGTCGTAGTATTAATTACTATGCCTAATAACCTAAGATCCTAAACTGTCGTTTGAATTCAGGAAACTAAACATGCATTAAGATCGAGTTTGATATGTTCACAAAACACCTTAACATCAGCTTTCGTTGGTTAAGGACGCTTTGCTCATCTATGTTCTTTCATACTTTCAACAAACACTTTTGATGCGTTAAACAACCTAAGATCAGAAACTATGTAGCTAATCAAGTTTCAGCACTAAGAACAACAATAGATGAAGAACTAGAAGATAGATCCCTATTCTAACAAATCTGATTCAATGATTCATGAAATTCCTTTGAAACCCTAAAATCTAAATAAGAGATTACTCGGACATAGAATCAGAGAAACCACAAAGAGATGAAGAAAAAATCATAATCCAATAGAAAATAATAAACAAGGGTTCAGAAATCTTCTCAAAAGCCTGTAGAGTCAGAGATTCGTCTCCCAAAGAAAAAGATGTAAAAGTCTATAGAAAATAAAGTGTAGCCTTCAAAGAGGCTGAAAAATAAGTATATATATGTTCTGGGTCGAAATAGGTTGAGTTAGGATGATTCTGGGGCAAAATAGGACGTTTAGAAACTATCTTTTTCATCTGGGAAGTGCATCGATCGATTCTGAAATCTCTGTCATGTTGCATCGATCGATGCAAGCCTCCATGTTCTGCGCATGCTTCTTCTGCGAGGCAGATTGACATGTCTTCAGTAAATCGGGTATAACTCTTGATCGCACCGTTGGATGTTTCTTAAACCAATTGAAAATGAAAGCTAATTCACAGATCTATCGTGTGTCAAAATTTCAGCTCGATCCATTGGTGGGAAGACCTTCAAAGAATGCCAAACTTCAGACGCTTCTGCATGACTCTGCATTCCCAGTTTCATCTTTTGCAACCAAAATGCCTTGTTTTCCTCCAAATCAACCTAAAACCGGTAAAGACTCGATAAAAGACTAAAAGACTCTAAAAACACACTTTGACTCAATAAAAGACTCAAAACCAATACAAAAATATATGTTAGAAATCGGTAAAAACCGAGTACATCAGCCAACCAGTTCAACGACAACAACAGAGGACATAAACACAAGTAATTGGGTCGTGTTGGTTCTTTCACAGGAGATATAAGCGGCATTGTGGTTTCAGGGCTAGGAGAGAGGTTTGGTGCTAGTTTGGCATGGAAGATCACTGAAGTAGCAATGGCTTGTGTATCCACTAGCTCTACAAATAGACAGGTGATGAGTCAAGGTAGTGGCTGAGTTGAAGGAGTGTAAGCAGAGCAAGAGCCGGTGGTGGTTCTGGATGCGGTAGTGTTACCGACAATGACAAATGTTGACTCGAGAATGTTTCCTCATGCGAGGTAGATGATTTTTGGTTTCATCTGAGTTTGTAATTAATTTCGAGAAACTGGAAGGTTCTGTGTGGTGTGGTGTGGTGTGGTGTGGTGTGTACTAATATGAAGAAGAAAAACAAGGTTGAGTTGTGTATGCTTTTTGTAAGATAATTACTGTGCATAAAGTTTCATGTTTGAAGGGTTTTGACATCTTCTTTGTTTGATCCAGAGATCTCTAAACAGACACGAATATTGGAAACTCAAAATTTGACAAATGACTATCTGAATTACTAATGCTTCCACTAGAATTCCTTGATTTTATGAATAAATTCTTCTAGAACATTAGTTGTCAAGTGTTTATATTTGACAGGTTCAAAAAAATTGTAAGACATATTGTGATGGTCTGGTGGCTAAAATATGTAATTGATATCTTGGCATTTTACATATTTATGACCATGATCAATACAAAATTTCAATTTAATCTACAAATCGAAAAGCAATATAATAAACACAACTTTTGCTCTCGTATCTATAAAAAAAAAATCAATTTTGAAACCAAAATAATATATGAATATGGAATGAAATTTGAAACAAGTTTATCAAAGCTTACAGAAAAATGAATAACAAATAGAACAACTCACAATAAGGAACTCCTACATTGATCTATGACAATCCCAATCCGAATATGAAAATGTAATTTTTTCGATCCTTTATGCACTATCTATTCCATGCGATCGTGTGGAAAGTTTTTATGGACGTGTGGCAAAATTTTAGATGCTACTGTAGATTATAATTATTGGTTAATTAAAATCTTATGTGAAAAGTTTTAGAATCAAATAACTTCAACTTTTATAAGTAACATATATATTTTTTATAGATAATAAATCATTTTTGTAACAAAAATAGTGATACAATTATTCCATCATAATAAACAAAGTTCTCTCTAAACGTGTGCGTATACACACATGTAAAGAGATTTTACGATTATATTTATTCTTAGTTATTTATATAATTGAGACCACTATTTTAAATTCAGAGTCTTCGGGTTCGGTATATTGTATTCAGACCCATCATGCGATAGTGAATGGGACGTTCGATCGGGTTGGTGGGTTGTTCGACAGCGTATGTGGGATGTTACTGGGAATATACGTATTCTTATTATATACTTTTGATGAACAGTTTTTTTATTATTAAAGTTTTCCATTAAGATTTTTGCATTTTGTTTCCTATAAGGTTTGGGTCGTGGTGGTGGAGGTTATGATGAAGCGTTCGATGTTTGTATTAATGAAATGGATGGTGACTTTGCATGTGATGCCGAAAGTGATGGACGTGAGAATAATGATTTTGGCGGTAATGGTGGTGATTTCGCTGACGATGGGTGTTACCAGTCTGGTAATGGTTCTCATGATCGTGTGAAACCCGATGATCGCAACAGTGGTGGTCATTGTGGTGTCAATGGTGGATCAGGGGTGTTGGTAGCGATGGGGGCGGTGGTGATGACGATGGTGAAGGATCTTATGGCGGTGGTGATGATACGGATACTGATTTTGATTGTGATGGTGTGGAAGATGATGATGATGATGATGATGATCTCGAGGATCTTGAGGGAGAGGTTTTTGGATATGAAGGTGATAATTATGTCGATGATGGTTCTAAAAGATGCAACCGCCTGATGCCTCTCTTGTACCAGTGGCGATGTAGCTTACGGAGTAGCTCAAGGAAGCGAGACGACCTAACTTGTGATGTGGAGCTTACTGGATCAAGTAGCTGAGCTGGACAACTCGAGAAGAGAGATGCGAAGCTGTAGCTGAGCTAGAACGAAGATCTTATTAAAGATATTAGATCATGGAAGATTTCCTTGTTCTTAGGAGAAGAATAAGGAAATGGAGAATATCCTTGAAGATTTGGTGTGATCTTCAAGGGAATTGAAGTATTGGCTAGGGTTAGCCGCAAGTCCTACCGAGTATAAGTAGGCGTGGTAAGGTATCGTATGTGCTTTAACACAACTGGAGAATTCTTAGCATAGGGCGAGTGATTATCTTGTAAGAAATCAAGGGCTAAGGGATTCGATTAAGTGGTTCTTGGATCATGTATAGATCCATGAACAAGGTGAGGCTAGAACGGCAAGTCAAGGTGCGTCTTGAGCTTGTCTAAAATCGTGTTAGGTAAGACTTGTAAGTATACTTAACAGATTTTCTAGTAATAAATCCATGTCTTACATTATGTTCTAGTTCCTGTACTACAGCTCTTGCATTTTCATAGTTGAGTGATGATAGTGTGGTTGAAGTTTCGCTTTCTACTTCGGGGACCAAACGTGGTGTGAGTTCTATCCTCTCGAGCGATAATTTTTATATTGTCAGACTTGCTTATCCTGGTACTCCAACAAAGCTTAATAATGGTATCTTTGTTAAGCTTTTGCCTGGGACTGGATGCATCCGTTGTAGACAGTTTGGTTCGGGTAGTGAGAGGGTAGTGAGAGCGATGATGGTGTGGAACATGATCACTCTGCATGTTTAGAACCTCACGTGTGGCATCGTTTCCACATACTCTATGCTTTGTCCTACTTGATCGTTTGCCTTAGTGTGCTGGTCTATGGGTTGGTTGGCGATTGCGTTTATTTTTTATCAGAGCCATATAATTTGCGATGAGGAAATACACGTGTTGTGGTGCGAATTATGGATGTGTATTGGTTTTCGATTGTTTTCGAATGTTTACAAACATTATTATACTCGATCGTTTTTGCAAGTATTCAATTCTCTTTACCTTTTATGTGAGATTAGTTATGCATTATGAGAGATTAGATTGTTCGATTGGGTTGGTGCAAGTGATTTGATCTGTTTGTTGGTCGATCAATTCTTTCTAAAGGGTGTACTTTTCTATAATCGATAATCAGGGTTAGTTTGTTAATTTATTTATATTATTAATATTGAGTTAAACAATTTCCGTAATTTAATAATCCCATCGCAAATTTTAAACGACGTTTTGGCCCTATCTTCCGAATTAATGTTTAATAATTTTATGTTTTCCGTTTTCGCATACTTTTTTGTGTTTCAATTTAGTATTTTTATGGTATTAGTTTGCTTTACCGTGTGCTAATTAATAGAAATGTCATATTTACCGGTTCTCAAATATTTTTGGAAAATATGTAGTAATTATGATTTATCCGACCAAGGCAAGAGGATTTTGATTCCTGCCTCATATACGGGTGGTTTTAGGTATATGATGAAGCATTATCTCGATGCAATGGAAATTGCAAGTTTTATGGATACCCAAATATTTTCATCACAGTACCTTGCAATCTCAAGTGGCCCAAAATCACATGGCATATTCGGAGCACAATTTGATGCATAGCTTGACTAAAGAGGCGTATATGTTGTCGTGTTTTTAAGATGAAGCTGGACAAGTTGATGCATAGCTTGACTAAAGAGGAGGCTTTCGGTGTAGCAAATGTTGGTAACATTATAATCTTTGTAATATTTTTTGAGTTATGTGTCGATCTTACTATTTACAAGTTGATACTTATGTTTCATTTTTTATCATGTCCGCAACCATATACACTATCGAGTTTCAAAAAAGGGATTGCCACATGCGCATATTGTTCTTTTTCTCAATCCAGAGTCAAAGTTAAGGATGGGTGAGGATATCGACAAGTTTATTAGTGTTGAGATTCGTGATAAAGCAAAATATCATCTTCTATACGAGATTTTTGGTGACGTTATGTTACACGGGCCATGCGGAAATGCTAATCAAACCAGTCCTTGCATGATTAGCGGCAAGTGTTCCAAGTTCCTTCCAAAACCTTTTAGCGCAAAAACCACTGTTGATAAAGGTGGTTATCCGATATACCGGAAATAGAAAGATAAGAGGACGATAAATAAGAAAGGAATTTAATGTGATAATAGATAATGTTATTCCATACTACAAGGATTTATTGATTTGTCATCAAGCACATATTAACGTTGAATGGTGCAACCAATCACACTCCATAAAATATTAGTTTAAATACATAACCAAAGGTCTTGACTATGTGAGAGCTGCGGTCGGAGAAGACGATAAAGGGAACGAAATTAAAGAGCATTATAGTTGCATGTTTTACTATTTCATCATTGTTATCATGTAGATTAGAAACGTTTCTGTCTTTTGTAATAGAATCTACATAATTCTATGTTAGATTCTTTTTTTATATGTTCTTCAAACGTTTCTGTATATTATATTCTATTACTTATTAATATAATCTTTTAAAAACAAAATATATGTGTAGGTATGTGTCAGAATGTCAATGCACTGCAAAAAATATGTTTATTGATAGCACATTATAATAGCACATTTTCTCTAACTGCTATTATAGATGCTATGAGGGGTTGGGTTACTCTGTCGTAGCATTAGAAAAATACTATGCCGAAAAAACACTAACCGGAAAACTAAAATTACTTTTGCCTCGTATACTCACTTATGACCGCCAACACCTAGCTAAAAATTTTTTTTTTTTGCCTCTTGTCGAAAATTGATACACGCAGACAAAAAAAATTCCTTTTTCTCTCCCCACCCTCCTCCCCCTCCTCCACCTCCCGATTTTGGATCAACTCAATCGACAACCCTAAATCTGACAACAACTCAATCTCTTCGCTTCACTAAATCTTTCCGTTCTTCGCTTCCCTGAAATTCTTCGAAGAGTTTAATTTGTCAATTCCCCAAATTTGATGAAGAAGGCGTTATCTCAGGTGCGTAGGCTTCTGTTGTTCGTCGTCGAAGGTGAGTTCGTGATTCTGAGTTTGCACAGCTTTTCGCTTCCCTCTATTTCGAAAAGTGTGATTGTTGTTGCGTAGAAGAAGGAGATGGCTGAAGAGACAGTGAAGCCTATTAGGTTACTAAATTTCGATTGCAGCTGAATGATTATTGAGTTACTTGTGCTTTTTTCTCCCACGAGTTGTCATTACTCGATAATTATTAATCCTATTGTTCAAGTTTCATGGGGCTTGCAAATTTTGCATTCATAAGACTATGAACTATGCTTCCTTTTCTTCTTCTTCTTCCTCACTTGTACATATTAATTTCAGATTTTTAAAGAGAACAAAGACAAGAAGGACGCTGAGTTTACGAGCAATTCAAGCATAGTGAGTCACTACTTTTGCTAACTGTTGCAGTATTTGTTCGGTGGTTTCAAGCTCTTATCGCTTATAGGTTGCAACATCTTTGGTTTAATTCTTCTTTCTGAAATTACAAATTTTGGTTTGTGCCTTTTGTTCAATGGTTTCATTAAAGAAGAGATATCGTTAACCCTTCTTTTTTTTTAATTGGATTGCCAGGACACCCAAAGCCATCTCTGCTACTAAACTTTCTGAGCTCTCATTGATCCAAAACGTGCTAAGAGGTATTTATTTATTTTTGTTCCTTCTATGTTCACTTTTTTCTTGTAGTGTCACTTGATAGCACAACATTGGGTATGACGAGATCTGTGAGAAGACATTCAGTTCTCGTTGAAAGATCCTACTGATTTGTCTTATTTTATGGGCATAGAAGCAACAAGATCTTCTCAAGATCTTCACTTGATGCTTTTGACAAAAACATAACATCAACTAACTGAATAATTTCATATTTCAGTACATAGATACAAGAACACAGAAGATATCGATTGTACTACGAAAGAGGTTCAAGACACCAAACTGGGTTAAGGTATTGTTGTTGTCGTGTGACTAATCTTCTTAAAGAAGCCTTTTACCAGTCATTGTTTTCTAAAGATTCTAAATATTATGCAGCACAAGGAGCCATGAGAGGTTCACATGTTTGTCGATATGTTTCTTCAACAGGTTTGACGAATCTTCTCCTTTCAATCTGGAAAATATAACTAAAGAAGATGCAACAAATGACTTTCTTTTGGGATTTCCCCTTTGCAGTTAGAAGAAGTTAGTAAAGAAGTGAAACAAATCCTACCTCAAGGGACTTTCCGGAAGCACAAGAGATCAGACAGCAATGGAAGTAACACGACAACCTCATCACGGAGCAATACACTCCATAACGATAACATGGCACGGTCGAATTCATAGAGAGCTCGACCGCAAGCTTTTCGAGACAAGGAGAGGTTGTTTCTCTGCCTTATGTTGTTTGATACCTTGTTTTAACATATAACGTTGAATGATGAACTACTTTGTAAAATTACAATTACGTATCTTTTGATGATTTATGTAAAAAAAACATGCTTTTAACTAATTGGTTTTGTAAATATAATTAATTGGATTTCCAATATATATATATATATTTGAAATAATATAGTAATTCATCATTTTATAATGTAGCACATAAAAATTGCTATAAAACAATGTAAAATAGTATGAAAAATGTGCTACAAGAAAGAATATGATAGCATTCGATTAACGCTATTATATAATGATCTATAATAATACATCTCAAAAACGCTATTGTATGGAGTTGACGTATTATAGCTCATCCAGTCATAGCGTTTATAAAAACGCTATTATACCCCATATGATAGCGTTTTCCATGTGCTATCAATAACACTACAAGAAAACATGGTTTTGCAATGATTTTTTGCAACGAAATATTTCGTTGCAATATTTGCGACGAATTTGCAACGAATTTGGGATGAAATTGAAAATCGTTGNTATAAAAACGCTATTATACCCCATATGATAGCGTTTTCCATGTGCTATCAATAACACTACAAGAAAACATGGTTTTGCAATGATTTTTTGCAACGAAATATTTCGTTGCAATATTTGCGACGAATTTGGGATGAAATTGAAAATCGTTGCAAAATCGTTGCTACTTAGCAACGAAATATTTTGTCGCAAATTCGACGTAGATTAGCGATGATTTAGCATCGAATTAACGACCATGATGAAGATTGACGCAAATTCGTCGCTAATTTTAGACTGTTGATCTGAGGTTTAGGAAATCGTAAGGTTTGCAACGGATTTGCAACGATTCGTTGCAAATCTGTTGCAAGACTGTAAAATTGTTTCAAGATTGTCGTAAATTCGTTTATGCTAAATATTTTTATCTTCAAAAGTGTGCGTTTAGATGTGTAAAACACATTTATTATGATTCTTTTTGCCAAAACCATAATAATATGATTGTATATAATGAGTTTTGACAAATCAATTTTATTTTCTTTACCTTACTTCACATAAGATTATGTAAAACAAATTGTTTCTAAAATTACATATTTTTCAAAACTTATTACATACTATTATATTTTGATGAGTATGACAAAAAAAATCATATTACGTGTGTTTTAAACATGTAAAACACATTTTTGAAGATAATTTTTTTAAAGGTTTGCAACGATTCGTTGCAAATTCGTTGCGAATCTTCGAGATTGATTTCAAGACCCTAAACCTCAACTCAAATATCGTTCCAAGGTTACGACTCGAATTTGCAACTCAAATTTTAAATAACTAAAATAGTAAATCGTCCACTACAAGAAAACACAGTTTTAGCAATGATTTTTTGCAACGATTTGAGTTCGTCGCAAATTACCATCCATTTACCAACGAATTTACCATTGATTTCAAGACCCTAAACCTCAACTCAAATATTGTTCCAAGGTTACAACTCGAANGGCAAATCTGTCCCTAATTTGGGACAAATTTGCAACGATTTATTTTTCCGATTTTTAAAATTAATAAATAAACATATTTAATTCGTCGCAAATCCATCGCTAATTTGGGACGGATTTGCAATGATTGTTTTTTCTCATTTTTAAAATTAATAAATAAAATTAATTAAGTTGTCGCATTGTAGTCGCTAAATCGTTGCAAATTGTGCGACGATTTAGCGTCGATATTATTTTGTCGCAAATATTGCAACAAAATTGCGTTGAATCGCATATTGCGTCCAGCTATTTGCGACGATTTGTATTTCGTCGCAAATCCGTGGCAACACCGTTTTTGCGACGATTTTGCAACGAAAATGGGCGTTGCAAACCGCTTGTTTTCTTGTAGTGTAAGCATATTTCTTGTAGTGATGATAACAGATGAACATATGGGTATTTACACCAAGATACTAGACGCAGTTACCCGCAATGTTGATGGAGTTTTTTTTGTTTATGGATTTGATGGAACTGGGAAAACTTTTCTCTGGAGTGTCTTATGAGCTGGTTTACGTTCCAAATGTGAAATTGTTCTAAATGTAGTGTCAAGTGGGATTGCGTCGTTGCTCTTACAGGGTGGCCGAACGGCGCATTCTAGATTTGGCATTCCTATAAATGTAAACGATCATACAATGTGCTCGATAAAATGTGGTTCGTACTTGGCAGAGATGATCAAAGAAACTCGACTAATAATTTGGGATGAGGCCCTTATGTGCAAATTTTGTTTTGAAACATTGCACATAAGCATGTGTGATATATTGAAGTCTAAAAAGCCATTCGGCGGTAAGGTTATAGTTTTTGGCATAGATTTTAGGCAAGTTTTGCCGGTGATACCGGATGCGTCTATGACTGAGACATGTTTGGCCGCGCTAAATTCATCAGCTCTTTGGCTTAGTTGTAAAGTTTTGAGTCTTACAAGAAATATGTGGCTACACTCGGGTCTTAGTGCATGATCATGATGCTAACGATATTATATCCTTCTCCAAATGGATTTTGGATATTGGTGATGGAAAGATTAACGAGCCTAATACTAGCGAAGTTGAGATCGAAATACCGAAAGATTTATTAATTGTTAATTGTGACCATCCCATTCGGTCTATAGTAAGAGAGATATACGGTGAATCGTTGGCCACCAACATAGATGCAAGGTTCTTCAGAGATAGGGCTATACTAAATCTTCGGAATTTGGATGTGGAAATCATTAATGAATACATGTTATCATAGTTTCCGGATATCTTTTTTAAAAAGTTAGCACATATGCGTAGTTATCAATTTTCCAATAAATTTGCTTTGCTTATGTTTACTATTGTTCATTGTTTAGGTGAGCGGAGAACTTATTTAAGTGATGATAGTACCGAGCCTTCTGACACGAGTAATGCAGACAATATGGTTTACACGCATGAGTTCTTGAACAGTATTAAAATTTACGGTATGCCTAATCACGAATTGGTTTTAAAGGTCGGGCCCCTATTATGTTGCTTAGGAACATTGATCCCAAGAGCGACTTGTGCAATGGAACCCGATTGATAGTGACTCAACTGGCAAATCATGTTATCGAGGCTAGGGTAATTAATTACTGGTAGTTTCGTCGATGATGTTGACGAGAGGGTGTTAATTCTAAGGATGTTTGTTACTCCGGTAGACACACATTTTCTGTTCCGAATGCGTCGTAGACAGTTCTCCATCACGCTCGCCTTTGCAATGACTTATTAACATGTGTTCAAGGACAAACCTTGGAAAGAGTTGGCATGTATTTACCAAAACATGTGTTCGCTCACGGCCAGCTTTACGTCGCGGTTTCAAAAGTAACCTATAGAAAAGGTTTGAAGATTTGATAACTGACAAGAACAGGGTGCCGTAGAAAAAAAACATGAATATTGACTACAAATAAGTTTTTGCTAAGATTTAATTGCTCAATTTGGTGTTCTCGGATTTGGTGTGGTTTAACTTTTTTTTTTTTTTTTTTGGTTTTTGAGACATTTTCGTACTTATGTTTGAGGTTATGGGGTTTGATTCATATTCATTAACTTATTTTACCGTTTTTTGCTTCAAGATATGTACTCGCTTACGATTATTTCTATTCATTTTTGGTTTTCGATACGGTACATCTTTAATTAATTTCTTGTGTGTCTTGTGTGTCTTCGTTCAGGTTTCGTCTAACACCTCTTTTATCAGGATAAAACAAGCGTCGTTTGACAATTAAAAAACTACATTATCCTAAACACATGGTCTAGATCGATTGTATGTGCGCGCCATATTTTGATCGTAAGTTTTCTACGTTTACGTTTTGATTACTAAATATGCTCGATAATAGAACTTTGTAATACTTTGGAGCGCCATATTTTTATCGTAAGTTTTCTACGTTTACGTTTTGATTACTAAATATGCTCGATAATAGAACTTTGTAATACTTTGGAGCATGCGCATGGCGCGGCCATATCACTAGAATAAAGATGATTTCGTGTTTTCTGTTTGGATTACTTTTCTCAGTGGATAACGATTCATCAAAAACAAAGATAAATCTTAATTTAGGTGCAGGTCTAGATGCGAGAAATATAATAATAAAAGGTAACTTTGAATCATTGAATGCAATACCCTCCCATTCTGCCAACCACCTTTTTGTCTTTGTCAGTTTAACGCAAAATAATAAAGTAATTATTGCTACTTTTCTATACTAAAAATTGAATATTACAACTAGGTAAATAAGATATTTTCTTAGGGTTCCTTTGTAACTTATATAAATACTCTTGTATTCTCTTCATTCAATAATAAGAAAAACCCTTCTCCATACTCGAGTGGTGCAATGGAGATTTCTATCACGACGGTGAATGGAAAGAGCATAAACCTAGAGGTTGATGATAGCTCCGACACCATCGACCTCAAGATCCATGGACCTACCCGTAAATTGGTTCTTCGTCTAGGTCTAGAACCGGATCTGGATTCGGATCCAGAGGCAGTCATGATGATTTTTGTAACGACTCTTGGGGGGAAAACATTAAACCTAGAGGTGGAGGAGACCGACACTATTGATATCGTCAAGATTAAGATCCGTGGTCTTGGGGGCCCACCAATGGACCAGCAGAGGCTGATCTTTCACGGCAAGCAGCTCGATGACGGACGCACCCTAGCTGACTACAGTATCAAGACGGGCTCGACCCTTGTGATGATGTCGCGTCTATGCGGTTGCTAAAATGTAACTTTCTGTTTTCCAAAGTTTTTCGTTTATTATAGCTATCTATCTATTTCACTATCGAAACTATCATATATGACCTCGATCTAGATCCTCACAAAATGAAAGTTTTTCGTTTATTATAGCTATCTATTTCACTATCGGAACTATCATATATGACCTCGATCTAGATCCTCACCAAATGAATTCAAATTTATGATTTGGGAATAAACCTCAGGATTAATTTTCATTTATGGTTTCAAGACAAACAATAGAACACGAACGAGTGTGTCTATGTGTGTGTCTCTAGAGTATTCCATTGTTCGATCTGGAGTTTCCAAAAACTTTATTGAAGCTTGAAGAAACATTATAGGGATTAAGAACTTTACATTTACATCAATCAAATAGAAAACGACGGACGAAATAATTTTCAAACTGGAGGAATCGTCACCAACCGGAAACAATAGACGAAAATTGTAGAAATCAATTTGAAGCAGAAA
This sequence comes from Eutrema heterophyllum, assembly GCA_002933915.1. Lineage (NCBI taxonomy): Eukaryota > Viridiplantae > Streptophyta > Magnoliopsida > Brassicales > Brassicaceae > Eutrema > Eutrema heterophyllum. The sequence goes on along the minus strand of PKMM01007760.1, from coordinate 502,524 downwards.
CGAGAGATTAAAAAGGAAAAAATTAGGGTTCTTCGATTTTCAATTTTTAGATTTGAGGATTTTTTTAGAGGAACTGTGTATTTTACGCTGGTTTATGGGTTGGATTTTAGATCGTGTTGGATTTTCAATTGGGTTTATTAACGGGTTTAAGTGGGTTGGTTTCGGATTTAGATCATAAACCGATAAAACTGATATCCGTGGGGAAAATAGTTTCGAACTTTTGTTCAGTAGGGAAATAGGTTTTAAACTTTTATTTCATGGAAATCTAGACCGAGGCCTTAATTTTGTATAGAAATAGTGCAGTTCTGATGGGAAAATAGATCGTTTGCCTTTTATTATATGACTACATAATAATACTTTGCATGTGATAAATATGTCACGTACATCGTGTTATGCATCGGTATAAAACCGCTATGTCACTCTTGCTTAATGTTCGAATAATCGTCAGTTAATTTATATTGTCGGGCTGATGATAAATAGGTAAACTTTTCGAGATAGTTTTTTTTTAAGTGCAACTTTCGAGATACTTGTAATATTCAATTTTTAGTATAGAAAAGGGGAAAATTCCATAAATAATACTCCAACTTTATTTTGATAAGCTTTTTAATACCCGAACTATTTTTGTACCCAGTAAAATACTCAAACTATTTTTTTGCCCATTTTAAATCTCCAACTATGAACCGTATGCTCATTTTACAACCCCTCTATAACGGAGATATACGGACCTATACACGTTTTGAAACAGTATTTATATTTAATAATAAAATATTAATAAATAAATTAAAAATTACATTAAATTTTCAAAAAAAAAACCAAAAAATCCCCAAAAAATCGAAAAAAATCCGAAAAAATCTTAAGTTAAGAAACACTAATTTTAAATAAAATATAGATTATATTTTAACTTTTGAATTTTTGAATTAAAAATTTCTAAAAAATCAAAAATACAAAAATCCAATCAAATACTCAAAAATTTCTAAAAACTCAAAAAAATAAAAAAAA
>PKMM01007760.1:464795-501112 GCA_002933915.1 Eutrema heterophyllum | reverse complement strand
TTTTTTTTTTTTTTTAGTTTTTAGAAATTTTTGAGAATTTGATTGGATTTTTGTATTTTTAATTTTTTAGAAATTTTTAATTCTAAAATTCAAAAGTTAAAATATAATCTATATTTTATTTAAAATTAGTGTTTTTTAACTTAAGATTTTTTGGATTTTTTCGGATTTTTTTCGATTTTTTGGGGATTTTTTGATTTTTTTGAAAATTTAATGTAATTTTTAATTTATTTATTAATATTTTATTATTAAATATAAACACTGTTTCAAACCGTGTATAGGTCCGTATATCTCCGTTATATAGGGGTTGTAAAATGAGCACACGGTTCACAATTAGAGATTTAAAATGGTCCAAAAAAAAATAGTTTAAATATTTTACTGGATACAAAAATAGTTCGGATATTAAAAAGTTTATCGAAATAAAGTTAAGGGTATTTTTATGGAATTTTCCCTATAGAAAGTAGACAAAATTAGCAATAATCACTTTATTATTTTGCGTAAAACTGACAAAGACAAAAAGGTGGTTGGAAGAAGAAAAAGCATATCTTAAACGAGAAGATACCTCTGAACAATAGACAAGAAAGCAGCTTTAATTAGCCCAGTATAGTAAAATGTATAAAATTCATTCATTTTGGAAAACAATAAAAGAACAAATGCTTTTAACTGTTTAAAAACCCCCTTTAGTTAATCAAAGAGACTCTACTATATTTAAAAACCCCCTTTAGTTAATTAAAGAGACTCTACTATATTCCACAATTCCCACTAGCCCTGGGAATAAAACCCGACCCGACCCAAAAAACATGGTTTGGTTCGGTTCTTCAAAATAATCCGAACGGTTCTTCTTCAAATTTGATTCGGGTTTTGGTTCAGGTCGGGTTTTACCCGAGACCCGTTCAGGTACCCGATAAACCCGAAAACATTTTTTTTTTTTTTTTAGTTTTTTCGGATTTTTTTGGGTTTTTTCATATTTTCGGGTAAAACTATACCCGAAATTTATTTTGGTTCCTTTTCGGATCTAAAATGAAATCAAGGAACCCACCCGAACCCGAAAGGACCGGAACCGAACTGAAATTTTCCCAGAACCCGAATGGGTCCAATTCTTCCCTATCCAAAAGACTCGAAACCCGAAAAACCCGAACCGACCCAACCCGCGGACCTGAATGCCCAGAGCTAATTCCCACTGATATTATATTAATTAATCATAGTCTTTATTACTCCGAAGGCCGAAGGTACACTAAATAGTGTTACTTGTTGGACTCTATATAACTCACTCATGAATCCTCTCTTTCAACTCAACAAATCAAAACACACAAGAAGAAAAAAGAAAAAAATACAATTAGAATAAGAGTGAATTACATATAAAGTCACTTTTTGAGTTTGATTTACAAATAAATCACTTTGTGACACTATTTATTTTCTTTAAATCCGAAATTGTCTCGCGTGTACACTAGAACAGTAGATGCAATGGCATGAATTAGTTCAAAATTAAAAATCTAAGTAAATTAATTATTATTTTCCACCTGATTTGTTTTCTAATTTTTTATAATATGAAGACATAAATAATTTTTTTTTAACAATGGATGATAATTCTATTTTTGCTACATTTTAATACCCATTTTACTATAGTTTAGGTGTGAAACAAAAAATCTAAAAAATAAAGAAATTTGTTCATGTGACATTCAGATCGACATTGACATAAAAACGTGGACAGAAAATTATATTGATTTTTTTTAAATCCGTTGACTCAAGAGTAATATATAATAACTCTCTTTAGAGCTCTCTAATTTTCAAAATTTCCAAATCAAAGATTTCGAAAGTTAAGTTTTTTTTCTTGTTTCTCTCTCTCTTTTCATTTATTTTGGATTTAGGGTTTCTATGGAAAAATTGATAACGAGACTTGTATAAATAGTTAGTATAATCATTCGTAAAAAAAGGACCCTTTTTCGACCTAGCGAATACTTAGCAAACATACACTTGTATCCAGTGGCGGAGGTAGAAAAAAATTCTACGGGGTCAAAAAATATAATATATAAACTATAATCTAATTTATTAAAAACTTGAATATCTTTACTGAAAAAAAAAGAAAAAGAAAAAAAAGCAACCACACCATGGAAAGGTAAAAGAAATATAAACAACCAAATCTAAAAATTTATTAATAATATTATTTGAGAAAGAAACGAATGTTCCAAAAATAAAAAAGACAATAATAATAAATCAATAAGCTTTTAATGTTTTATGATGTTAAAAAAAAAAAATAGAGATTTCGAACAAATGACAATGGGGTCAAAACTAAATTAACCAATTGACAATGGGGTCAAACTTTAGAATATTAACCAATTTTCAATATATATTATAATTTTTTGGCTATATATATGAAATAAAAAAAATTAAAAGTGATAGGGTCAGCTGACCCCCTGCTCCTTCATTACCTCCGCCACTGCTTGTATCAACAGCTTCCTCGTAACAGCAATAAATAAAATCATCTTTGAATCTCTCCACAGTGTTTTATTCGTTGAATCTTTAGTTCCCTTTAAAGTCTTTACAAGAATTTGGCTGTGTGAGTTTCGACTCCCACAACACGTCTTTTTTTTGGCTCATATCCCTTTCTACTTATTTGCCTTGAAATCAAGGTCCATATGCTTATACGTGGAGTTCATGATGGTATGTGCAAGCAAATAACAAAGTATGTTCGATACCAAAGGAAAATAGGTTCAAGCAAATTGCAAAATTACAAAAATAAACGTTCTATACACACATAGAAATTAGTCCATCATTTTCATATTCGTATATTAAACCATCATTTACAATGTGCTAATACATTATTCTCCAAATACGAAATAGACTTTCTATACACAAATTAAATCCCCAACCAATACTAGTAACTTTAAACAACTATGTACATAATAGAACAGAGGCAAAAAAAAAATAGTCATACTATACGGCGAGTATCTGACATCGATGGCATTTCTTCCGCTAGTTATCTACGATCAATCAAGCCTTGACAAGTAATCTAATTTGAGCTGCTTCTAATGAAAAACTATCATATGTGAAGTATAGAAACTAATCAATACTATAAAAACACTAGAGTCTCTCCATATGTTGACACCTAAACTTTTTGTGTGTTTAAAAAGATAATACTTCATCAAAAAACTTAAATATGAAAAACCAATCAAAACAAAACATTAATAGACATCAATTTTTTTACTTAAATTTTTCTGAAGTTGAATATATATATTTTTGCCCAAAATTTTGTGAACTTGAATGTATATATTTTTGAGTAACAAGCACGAATATTAATAGAAATAGTATTATTTTAATATTTAACCTTCAATACTATAAAAACACTAGAGTCTCTCCATATGTTGAGATCTAAGCTTTTTGTGTTCTAAAAAGATGACACCTCATCAAAAAAACTTAAATATGAAAAATCAATCAAAACAAAACATTAATACACATAAGTTTTTTTACTTAAATTTTTCTGAAGTTGAATATATATATTTTTGCCCAAAATTTTGTGAACTTGAATGTATATATTTTTGAGTAACAAGCACGAATATTAATAGAAATGATATTATTTTAATATTTAACCCTCAATACTATAAAAACACTAGAGTCTTTCCATATGTTGAGACCTAAGCTTTTTGTGTTCTAAAAAGATGACACCTCATCAAAAAACTTAAATATGAAAAACCAATCAAAACAAAACATTAATACACATCAGTTTTTTTACTTAAATTTTTCTTGAATATATATATTTTTGCCCAAAATTTGGTGAACTTGAATGTATATATTTTTGAGTAACAAGCACGAATATTAATAGAAATGGTATCATTTTAATATTTAACCCAAATTTTTTTTTCCATACATTATAAAACCAAATATGGTGGGATATATATCAAAGATTTAGATGTTTTCTGATATATGTGCGTATTCATCCAATGTAAAATTTTAGATATATAGGACATATTTTAAAATTCAAAACTAATGATAAACCCTTTACATGATATTGTAAAAGTTAAAAGTAATGATAACCCTTCAGTTCTCTATTTTCTAAATTATATAAAATATACATTTAAAGAGTTTCACTCTAAACGGAAAGTTGGAGGATAGCAAACCAAAAGGAAGGAGAAGAAGAGATAGAAGCCCCACAAGAACAAGACGACTCCAGAGCTCCCCCCCGTAGACTCCCGAATCCCGACTTGTCAAATCGATCCAAAAAAACCATAGACCGGTCAATGGATTAGGGTGGAGTCATAGGGACCATATGGGACAAGAGATCTTCAGACTTCAAGGGTGTCATAGAAGCCTATCCGTTTTACATGCTGAGATGGATGGATTATTATGGGCTATGTTGTGTTTAAGAGAAAAGCGGATATCTACGATTCAAATTGAGATAGATTGTTCAGACTTAGTGGAAATGATTGAAAATCCGATAGACTGACCGACTTTTTCTTTGGAATTAGATTGGATTTTAGGTCGTGTCGGATTTTCAATTGGGTTTACTAACGGGTTTAAGTGGGTTGGTTTCGGATTTAGATCATAAACCGATAAAACTGATATATGTGGGAAAAATGGTTTCGAACTTTTGTTCAATAGGGAAATAGGTTTTAAACTTTTATTTCATGGAAATCTAGACCGAAACTTTAACTTTGTGTAAAATAGATTGTTTGCCATTTATTATATGACTACATAATAATACTTTGCATGTGATAGATATGTCACGTACATCGTGTTATGGATCGGTAGAAAACCGCTATGTCACTCTTGCTTAATGTTCGAATAATCGTCAGTTAATTTATATGGTCGGGGCTGATGATAAATCGGTAAACTTTTCGAGATAGTTTAATTATTTGGCTACCTCTCCATTATGGGCATTAAACGAAAAGAACAACGTCTTCTCGTGGATGTTTCGCAAGCTTTTAAAGCTCAGAGTCAAGGCAACAAGGTTCCTATCTATCAAAATTGGTAATGGAGATGATACTTTCTTCTGGTGGGATATGTAGTCACCGTTTGGCATCTTATACCATTTTCTGGGGAGTGAGGGTCCTAGCCTATTAGGTATCCCTTTGTTTGCGACGGTTCGCGAGCTTTGGAATGGTTTAGGTTGGAACCTTCCTTCGGCAAGATCTGAAAAACAATTGCTCCTTTTCACCTACATCACTTCCATTCAACCATCGACTACCTCTGACTCTCCGGTCTGGTCCATAGATGGCAGTGCTCAGAAAAGGTACTCATCTAAACTTACATGGAGTAACTTGAGAATCCATAAACCTCAGGTCTCGTGGGCTCCTTTGGTCTGGTACAAATTTGCAACTCCTCGTCATGCTATATCCGCTTGGCTCTTCTCTTTAGATCGGAATCAAACTTTAGATAGAATTGCGATTTGGGGCCAGGAAGTGGAGCTTACGTGTCTTCTTTGTGGTCAATTTAATGAAAGTAGGAATCATTTGTTCTTTGAGTGCTCTTTCTCCGCAGTTATTTGGGAAAAATTGACTAGTCAACTACTATTATCTTCTCCCTCCTACTCATGGCACGACATCCTACTTTGGTTACCTGTTGCTTCTCCAAATGCAAACATTTCTTATGCTCTGATACAAGCTTGGCAAGGTTGTATCTACTTTATTTGGGCTGAAAGAAATCGAAGGTCTCACCAAGGTACCACATTTCCTCCGCAACTCATTGCAAGGAAGCTTATCGAAGACTTACCATACAAATGTCTTGCATTGAAGGTACAAAGAGTTTCTTTAGGCTCAGATATCTCAAAGTTACGGCATTCCCTTTAATCCAATTACTATCCGGTCCTGTTGAATAAGTTACTAGTTGTATTAACCGTTGTGGTTATTTTTGTTTCTATGTAACAAATGTTGATCCTTTTTTCTTTTAAATGAAAATCTTTTAACAAAAAAAAAAGAATATAGTCATGTCTCTATAAATAACTAAAGGGGATTTAAACAGTTTAAAGCATTTGTGAATTGTACTATACTATGCTAAAGTCGCTTTCTCGTCTATTAGGTATCTTATGGCTTAAGATATGATTTTTAAAAAAAATGTTAATTAAGAGTAAAGACGCTTTCATGTTTTATCTTTGAATTACTTTTTGTCCGGCCGTGTCTTGAGGAGAGAATGAAACATAATAATAAGTGAATGTAATCGTCGATCTCTCTTATCTTTATATAGTTTACCCTGTAAATTGGGTTTCAATTCCTTCAATCACCAGTTACACACACAAAAAAAAAAATTCCTTCAATCACATTCAAAGAAGAGCTATTTCACGTAATATAAATATGTAAAAGTAGATAGTAATATTTTCTATCTACTTAATTCTGTAAGAAAATAATTTCTAATTTTTCTAAAGTTTATTTTGATCATTTATTTTTCTTAAATAGATTAATGGCGACAAAATAAATATATATTTCACGCTAACTTTTTACATAAAACAATTAATTTTTATTGTTGTTGTTTTCTTGAACAAAATAGATATCAATATCAATCAAAAGAAGAAAGGCGTTGACAAAAAACAAAAAAAATCAAAAGAAGAAAGGGAAAAAAAAAGATCTAACGTTAAATGCTTTGGGGAAAAGGCCACACATGAATGGTGCATGTACACTAGACTAAAAAGAATTCTAAGATTGCTCTCTTTTTAAGCTTTTTATTTTGTTGAATTGGGATTATATGGTGGTTAGGGATCTGGAAATCAAATTAAGGGTTTCGCTTGTGGTTTGATTATATATGGATTTGGTGAAAATGCAAGCTAGGTTTTTGCTTATAAAGAGAAGAAAATCTTTGAAGCGCCTAACAAGATTGAACCCCGTAAAGGCTATGATATATAAAAGAAATCACTGACAGTGAGTTTGGGAGAAGTGATTAGTTTCAAAGACTCGTAAGGCTAACAAAATTTGAGAAGGGATTAGTGTAAAGGATATAGTCAGAATTGAACTGTCTAAGACTCTAAGCAAAGAGTATGCCTTGTCAGTGTGAGTTGTGATATGGCCAAGAACCCAAGATCATTATTTTGATAAAACCATTGTAACACTGATAATAAGATTATACCACTAATACTTTGGCAGTTCTACGTTTAACTTCTGTTGTTCTACATATGACCCAAACATATATAACAAAAACACTGTCTTGTGATGATGGCCAAGTAAATATTTTTTATTATCTTGAAAGGTTAACCGATTTGCCATTTGTCATCATGATGAAAGTAAAATCGCGGTTTTATACCGATCCATAACACGATACACGTACGTGACATATCTATCACATGCTACATATTATTACTTAGTCTCATATAATACAAAGTCGGAAATATTGATTCTGCATACATATTCAGAAATACTCATTTCTTACCATGCAGATCCTTGAAGTAGTCTTTCGGGTTGCTTTCGAAAGTCTTCCTGTGTATATAACCATCCTTCCCAGGAGCTTTCATCATCTTGTCTTCCGGAACTTTCTCTTCCGAGCTCGAGCCAATCCACGAGAGTAGACCTGCGACTGCACCAACGGCTCCAGCAATGCCTATGACTGTGGTTGCAGTATCATAAAACTTCGACTTCTCATCTTTGTTATCCTTTGTCTCGTTGCTGTTCATTTTGATATGATAGGAAAAAATATGGATTTAACGTCTTCTCTCTTTTCGTTAATTATTTGTTGATTTAAAAGGAGGAATTCACGTGATTTATATAGATGCAATTGTGGAAATGTGAGTCACAATATATATCGGAATTCATTGGAAGAATATCAAAAAAAAAGTCTATCGTTATGTTAAAAAATGTGTACAGTCAACTAAGATATTGGGAATTTAAACAATTTAAAGCATTTGCTAAATCGTTATTTCCAAAAAATGACCTTTTAACATGCATTGATGGACAACAAAGGGCACTGGATTCTTCTTGCACTATAAACGACAACGTTTCATTGTCGCCAATCAGGGCACGTGAGCAAACTCTAAAACGCACCGGTTTAGCTCAAATTATCAAAAAGTTGTATTTTGCTGATGTTGCATATAGCTTAAAAGGCAGCGTTTTAGTTTCATTCGCCCACCTTTAGCGATATAATACTTCTTCCCAAACCCTAATAATAAACATGAGAAAGCCATCTTTTTTTTTGTGTTTAAATATTATATTAAATTAAAACCGACTCAAACCTAAATATCCCTAAAAAGAAACAACACTCTCCCTTTTTTCTTATTACTCTCTAAACCATTTAAAGTCTTAGGCTTTTAAAAAAGTGAAACTTTTTGACTGGATTTTTTCCTCGTAAGTGAAGATTTTATGAGATATAACCATATTTTGGTGAATCTTTGGATAAATCTTTCTGTTTTTGCAAGGGTTTTGCGTTTTTTTTAAACTTCTTTTCAGCGCCGCTGTAGTTTTCGAAGAACCCTAAACCTAAGTTTCTACTGAAAATCGTTTTGTTGATCATCTTTTGGTGTTTGGCATGGCAAACATTGATAAGGTTTTCATGGCGTTATCTCTGGAAGAAGAGGATGATGTTCCCTTCACTCTACCGAATCATATTCAATATTGCTCGAACGAGAAAAACGTCATGAGATTATGAGACGAACTCTGAATCCGGAGTGTCAGAACATGGCTGATCTCATTCTGGATATGCCAAGGAAGTGGCAAGTCTACAAATATCGAGTGAGAGGTGTGGCGCTCTCAAGAGATAGGTTTCAGTTCATATTCAAGTATGAACATGACTTGGAAGAAGTGATAAGGAAGAGAGTTTGGACGTTCAATGAATGGACTATTGTCATTGATCGTTGGGTTGAAAATCCACCGGAGGATTATTTGCAGTTTTTACCTATATGGGTACATATATNGACAACGTTTCATTGTCGCCAATCAGGGCACGTGAGCAAACTCTAAAACGCACCGGTTTAGCTCAAATTATCAAAAAGTTGTATTTTGCTGATGTTGCATATAGCTTAAAAGGCAGCGCTTTAATTTCTATAGCTTAAAACTCAGCGTTTTAGTTTCATTCGCCCACCTTTAGCGATATAATAGTTCTTCCCAAGCCCTAATAATAAACATGAGAAAGCCGTCTATTACTACTATACCAAAACCAAATTCATATATTTTTTTTTGTGTTTAAATATTATATTAAATTAAAATCGACTCAAACCTAAATATCGCTAAAAAGAAACAACACTCTCCCTTTTTTCTTATTACTCTCTAAACCATTTAAAGTCTTAGACTTTTAAAAAAGTGGAACTTTTTGACTGGATTTTTTTCTGGTAAGTGAAGATTTTATGAGATATAACCATATTTTTGTGAATCTTTGGATAAATCTTTCTGTTTTTGCAAGGGTTTTGCGTTTTTTTAAACTTCTTTTCAGCGCCGCTGTAGTTTTCGAAGAAACCTAAACCTAAGTTTCTACTGAAAATCGTTTTGTTGATCATCTTTTGGTGTTTGGCATGGCAAACATTGATAAGGTTTTCATGGCGTTATCTCTGGAAGAAGAGGATGATGTTCCCTTCACTCTACTGAATCTTCTTCAATATTGCTCGAACGAGAAAAACGTCATGAGATTATGAGACGAACTCTGAATCCGGAGTGTCAGAACATGGCTGATCTCATTCTGGATATGCCAAGGAAGTGGCAAGTCTACAAATATCGAGTGAGAGGTGTGGCGCTCTCAAGAGATAGGTTTCAGTTCATATTCAAGTATGAACATGACTTGGAAGAAGTGATAAGGAAGAGAGTTTGGACGTCCAATGAATGGACTATTGTCATTGATCGTTGGGTTGAAAATCCACCGGAGGATTATTTGCAGTTTTTACCTATACGGGTACAGATATGAAACATTCCGGTGAACTCCTATACAGAGGCATCTAACTTTGCGCTAGGAGACATCATTGGTGATGTAAAAGAGGTGGCTTTCGATCCTGAGAAGTCGCAGAACAAAGACTATGTGCGAGTTAAGGTTAACTTTGATGTCTCTAGACCGGTGAGGAGATCTAAGGTAGTGAATCTACCAAATGGTGGTACAGCGACTATACGGTACGATTTTTAGAGGATTCAGAAGAGATGTTATTCATGTCAACGGCTTACCCATGAGAAGGATAAGTGCCCTATCCTAATAAAAATGAGGAAAGATAAAGCTGCTGAACGGAGGAAGAGCATACTCGCGGAAAAATAGAGCATTGATAATATATTGAAAGAATATGATCCTCTTTGTGGTGTTCTTACTGAAGAACAAGTGGGAATCGACCCAAACTCGGGCAGACTCAAGATCAACCCAGAAGTTCTGCAAGAAATGAGGCTCTATCTACTTGCTGATGATGGACCAGAACAAAGGGTGAGAGAAGAACGTGTGAAAAAATCAATATCTGGCCTCAAGGAGATCTTATGGGTCAAAAAACTATACTGAGGCTTGAAGCGCCTCATGTTTTCACAATGGAGCTTGATAAAGGGTAGGATCCAGTTTTTAGTTTCGACGAGGTGAAACAAAGAAAAGAAAAAGGTGTATCGGATCCAACTGGTGAGAAATTAATGGTTGTTGCGATCAATGCTGGCATTGCTATGAGAAAGAACACAATGGCAAAAGTTACTTATTCAGAGATAGCGGCAGCTAATTTTGAATCCAAAAACTCTATTTTTCGGTCATGTTCCTCGGGGTTTAATGTTGGAGTGTCGGATGCAAGCTCTTCTGGAACGACATCGAGGAAGATCCCATTTTGACCTAGAGTTGTTCCAAAGAAGAGAAAACAAGAGAAGAGGAGCAAAATCACATATAAAAATGGTCAAATTTAGAGAGAAGTGAAAGATGATGGGGGTCTCAACTAAAAGAAAGGTAGTGGAAGGTGTTAAAGGGGTTCTAAAAAATCGCAAGGCGTACCGAATCAGAGGTGGTCCCGAATGAGGGACTGCCGACTCCCCAATGAGCATATTGAGCTGGAATTGTCAAGGCTTGGGCTGGGCACAAGACTTGACAATTCCTCGTCTCAAGGAGATGCGTCAAAAACATTTCCTTGAGATTCTGTTCTTGATGGAGACGAAGCATTGCAGAAACGTTTTGGTGGATTTATAGGAATGGTTAGGATACGATAGAGTTTATACGGTGGAGCCGGTGGGTTTGAGTGGTGGTCTTGCTCTTTTCTAGAAAAAGTGTGTGGCTTTGGAAGTTAAGTTTGCAGACAAGAATCTCATTGATTGTTTTGTTCGTTTTGGTGGGGTAGATTTTTTCCTTTCTTGTGTGTATGGGGCTCTGATTCCAAAAGAGAGAGCTCATGGATGGGAACGATTGGCAAGAATAGGTTCGCAAAGGAAGGACACTTGGTGTATGGTTGGGGATTTCAATGACATTACTCATAATGGGGAAAAACTAGGAGGACCAAACATAAGCTCTTCATCTTTTTCTCCTTTTACTGAGATGCTAAGAACTTGCGAGATGGTTGAACTCTTGAGTTCTGGAGATGGCTTTACTTGGGGAGGAATGAGAAGCAATCAATGGATACAGAGCAAATTGGATCGGTGTTTCGGGAACAAGGCTTGGAAATCCCAGTTTCCACAAGCTAATCAAGTTTTCATGAAGAGACTGGGTTCGGACCAGAAACATGTTCTTGTGAAATTGATGAGTGTTCAGAGCCAAGCCAAAGGCTCCTTTTGATTCGATAGACGAATGATAGGAAAACCAAGAATCAATGAAGCAATAAGGGAAGCTTGGAAAGGGAGACACCAAGCGATTCCAATGAGCTTAATGGACAAAATTGGCCGTTGTTGCAAATCGTTGAGTAAATGGAAAAAAGAGAATAACAACAATTATATGGAAAATATTTTAAGGCTGAGGTTGGACCTCGAGAGGGAGCTAAGTTCAGCTCAACCGAGTTTCAATCGTGTGGGAGCCTTAAAAACAGAGATTGCCCTTGCATATCGTGAATAAGAATTTTTTTGGAGAGAGAAGAGTAAGGAAAAATGGATGAAGCATGGGGATCGAAACACTAAGTTTTTCATGCTTCAGTTAAAGTTGTCCAGTTGAAGAACCACATCAAAAAACTGGTTAATGAGTTGGGGCAGACCGTCACATCCGCAGCATCAATGGGAGAGGTGGCTGGAGATTACTTTCGGAATTTGTTTCAAAAGTTGAATGATGGTCAAATGAATGGTTTTTTCGAGGGTTTTATGCCAAGAGTAGCTCCTCATATGAATGATTGCCTCACCCGAGCTATGACAAATTGAGAGATCAAAGATGCGGTTTTCGCATTTAATCCCTCTAGTGCTCCTGGTGCGGACGGAATGAATGGCCTTTTCTTTCAACATTACTGGGACGAGATCGGCGATGAGGTTAAGAAGAAAGTGAAAGGATTTTTCGAAATAAGAGCTTTTCTGGTGGAGTGGAATTATACGCTGCTGTGTCTCATTCCCAAAATCACGAAACCGACAAAGATGACTAATATGAGGCCAATAAGTCTATGCTCAGTGCTTTATAAGATTGTGTCAAAAATCTTAGTGGCGAGATTACAACCATGGCTTCCTAGCATCGTATCTCCCACACAATCAGCCTTTGTTGCGGATAGATTAATTTCGGACAATATTTTATCGCGCACGAGATGGTACATGGATTGACAACTCATAATCGTATCTCGACGGAATACATGGCAATCAAAACAGACATGTCCAAGGCTTATGATCGGATTGAGTGGGTATCTCCAGCATTTGCTACACGCTATGGGATTTCACAAAAAGATTATCCAATGGATCATGTTCTGCGTAACATATGTGACCTATTCGGTTTTGATTAATGGAGAAGGACATGGGATGATAAAACCAGAGAGAGGACTACGTCAAGGCGATCCACTCTCGCCTTTTCTCTTTGATCTATGTACGGAGGGTTTGTCGCATCTGCTAAATAAAGCTGAAGCGAGCGAGAGACTTGTTGAGTATTTGGCTTGCGGAAACTTTGCTAAAGAACGAAACAAGACACAGAAATTGATTACCGAGTTCCCGGACTCAAACCGGTACGTCTCGGGGGAGTACCCTCACTCCCAACCTTCACTATATCTCAAAGAAGGTTACAAGACACACACTAATACTTCTGTGTGTTCTCTCTTGTGTTACAGGTTCTCACTCTCTCGAAGAAGACAAAGTAAGGGAGACTGCTCTATCGTACAAAGACACAAAGAAAAACATTCTTCTAGACATATGTTTTTCTCTCCTTTCTATGTATGTAGTCCTTTGAGATCTCCCATTCTTTATTGTCTATTCTCTTCCTCGGTTAAGAAACCTCTGCATCTTTGTGTCTTGTGCAAAACACCTGCACAACTTCTGTAACACAAACCGAAATGGTGTCACTGCTTGGGCCAATTGGTTTCCTTATCAATTTCGTCTGGCCCATGAGAAGGCCCATCTTCGCTCTTTGATTTGTCAAACCAAAACAGCCCACTCAACACTCCACCTTTTGACAACCACAGCCATCAACGCGCAAATCCTAAGTGCCTCAGCCTCTCCTCTTTCTACTCGCGAGACAAGCAGCCGCCGACCCATGAATCCACCGGCAGGTTTCACCGGCCGGTCACTCAACTCCTCCGGCGAATCACCTCTGCAGTTTCAGGCGACTCCTTGCCACCCAGCAGCTTGTGAAACCAAGTCGCGACCCTCCTCGTTTGTTGTCTCCTCCTCGACAACAAGCCAGATTCGATTTCCGGTGAGATCTTGGGTGCGACTCCAACCTCCGGAGCTCTCAGCTTCGTCGTAGTTTACCCGAATACCTGACAAAATATTCGTCGCCGTCAGCCCAGACATCCGTGGATCCAGGCGAAACCCAAACCACCTTTGGTCCTGCATCTTCGATTTCGGCGAGCCATGGCGTGTCCTCTAACACTAACCAATCTCCGGTTGACTGCTCCGACGGGCCACGCATCGCCTATGGCGAGCCCCAGCTGAGCTCCACTGGCGACTCCAACCGCTAGTCGAACCGCATCTTCGCCGATGAATCTTCGTCTTCACCAAAACGCGATTCTTCTTCTTCAGCCGCGAAACCCAATCTCGCGATTCCTCTTTTACGCATGACTTCTCCTCATGACTTCTCCGGCGAACTCCACCACGGGACCGCGAACCGCCTTCACCACATAACCTCAGGTATGTTTGATTTCTGTAATTCCCGTTTCTGATTCCAGATTTCAGAAACCCTAACCAACTATAACCTTCGATTTCACCTGATCAGCTTCCACCAAATGAAATCCACCGTGCTCAGCGACTTCCAGCCTTATCGCCGGGGTTGCTTCACCACCGCCGATCAACCGCCGCCAACTTCCGGTAAGATCTGCACCTTCTTCTTACACGATGTGGGCTTAGGGTTAGAGTGGGCCTCGATTTGCATATTGGGCCTGACCAAATTTTCTTCTTGGGCCAGAACAGATGTGAGCCCCACAACCCCCACAAAAAACAGAACTGGTTTTGGGCCAGCTAACATGTCAAAGCCCATCTCCTTTCACTTCAGGAGCCCAACAGAAGCTCAACATCCAGTCAACACCTTCTCGTTGACTTTGTGACCTTGACCGGCGTTGACCGATGTTCTCACCGGAATCCGATCTCGACCAGACGCCAACACTTAACCACCATGAATCTTCTTCAGGTATCCTTCTATACCTTGAACCTCCTATTCACACTTGTAGCCTCTGATTCAAGAACTCATTTTTGACGTAACATGTCTTCTTCTTGAATCCCTTTTGCAGCTACTCCATCTGAAACTAACCCGTTTCCTTTTTTCTTCTTTTGTCAGATACTCCACCTGGAACATGTGACTCTGCCTGCACAGTTCCAGAATCTCCTACAGGTAACTCCATTTCCGATTACTAACCTTACTCAAATCTGACGCTTGAGCAACATACCTCACAGAAACTAATCAACTTATTTTTCCTGTTCTGCGAGGCCCTTGGAGTTACCTGGAGCCACTGCTCCTCCAATCAGTGGAAGTTGAGAAGCTCACAGCAAAGCTGGAACTTCTGACCATGTATGATTTATGTCACGGAACCCATCTGATTAACCCTTGTGTTGCGTAGCTTGTTTAGGACAGCCTCCTCTTTTACTGCCTTAGTGATAACCATGTACTCTGGTTCACCAACGTTGAACACAAATCTTGTAGCCATTCCTGAATCATCAATCACCGTGAGTTTTCTGCTCAAACTCTCACTTTCCACATCATTCTCCCAATGCTTCTGTTTCTTGCTTTCAATGGCTTCCTCTTTTGCCTTTGGTTCCTTTGTTTCAAACCCTCGTTTAGTAGCCAAAGCATAGACTACTAACTCCCCATCTTCAGCCTTAGATGGTAGCTCGATCTCTTCATCTATTCTGCCCCCTGCAAGCAAACAGCCATCCACTACACAATCTGTCCCATTCCCAGATTCTTCATTGCTCTCCTTAGACTCAATTCCTTCTGAACTTCCAGACTCTTCAGATGAAGAAGAGTCTCCACTTAGAGCTAATGAACTTTCTGTTTCAAAACCATTTGGTGTTGGTCCTTGAATCAGCTTCTGACAGAATGTAACTTTCTTGGATTTCTTCACTTTGCTTTCTTTTCCAACTCTACAGATGTTCTCCTCACACTTAGCAACCGTGCCTTGTAGATAATACAAACCATCTTTGTATTTTCCAGACAATGCTTTCTTACTGCCTTTGTAGAACTGAACCCCAAAGCCACTTCCTTCATACCAGCAACCTGATTTCTCTAACATCCCATAGGAAATCAGATTCCTACTCACCTCCGGCATGTACTTCACATCCTTGAGTATTACCTCAGAACCATCTGGATTCTGAATCCGAATTTTCCCAACTCCTTTGATGTCACCATAAGTGTTGTTAGCCATTAACACCTTACCACCATCAAGCTCATTGAAGTCAAACAGTACTTCCTTGGTTGATGTACTGTGATATGAACAACCTGAGTCCATAACCCACTCTTGCATCGAGTCTTTAATGCTAACAGTTAACACCATAGGTTGCTTAGAGGTACTTGCAACATTTGCAGAATCTGCATACTTCTTTCTTTGAGGGCATTCCCTTCTCCAATGCCCTTCTTCTCCACAGATAAAGCAGCATGTGTTGCTCTTATCAAACCTCTGCTTTGACTTCCTTCTACTGTTCGATCTTCCTCTCCACGGTTTATTATATTCTTTGTCTTCTCTCATAACTGACATGCCTCTTGTTTGCACATACAGCCCTTCACTATGTGATTTGGAGAGCTCTCCACATTATGTCAGCTCTCGCTCCTTGGACTTGGCAGCTCCTATGACCTCATTCAGCCTCAAGGTATCTCTCCCGTACTTGAGTGTTTCCTTTAGCTGGTCATACTTGTCAGATAATGAGCTCAGCAGTAGTATAGCTTGAACCTCCTCTGTAATCTCCTCTCCTACGTTGTTTAGATCTGCCACCAGTTTGAGAAACTCATCTACATTTCCATCTATACTGTTCGAATCTGTCATCTTGAAAGTATAGAACTTGAGTTGTAAGTAGATCATGTTTGGCAAAGATGTCTCCATGTATAGCATGTTTAGTGTAGACCACATGGCTGCTGCTGTCTCACAGTGTGTGATCTTCCTTAGTACTTGATCCCCCACATTTAGTACTATGATATCCTTTGCCTTCTCTGATTTCTCAAACTTTGCAGGATCAACGATTTGAGGCAGCTCCACAACTTCTGTCATTCCTGTCTGCTGGTCTATGTCTGCTGCAACTACTACTTCTGCAGTAGCAGGTGGATCCTTCAACAGCTGCTCACCGTTCAAGATGCTCTTCAGCCCCAGCACCCCAAAGTGAGCCATCATTCTTACTTTCCATAGAGAAAAGTCACCAGTTCCATCAAACCTATCCACCTCAACCCGATCTTGTGTTGGCTTCATGTCTAACTGTTTTCTTGTCCTTTTGTAACAGGTACGCAAGGAGTAACACAGCCACTGAAAACTTGCAGCAACTGGAAACAGACAGCTTCACAACACCTTGAAGAAACAGATAAGTGCCTCGGCTTCACTCTCGCCCTTCTTGAAACTGTCTTGTGGAAAAAATGTGACTTGAACTTCTTTAGTAGCCTGCACCACGCCTGGTGCTCTGATACCACTTGTTGAGTATTTGGCTTGCGGAAACTTTGCTAAAGAACGAAACAAGACACAGAAATTGATTACCGAGTTCCCGGACTCAAACCGGTACGTCTCGGGGGAGTACCCTCACTCCCAACCTTCACTATATCTCAAAGAAGGTTACAAGACACACACTAATATTTCTGTGTGTTCTCTCTTGTGTTACAGGTTCTCACTCTCTCGAAGAAGACAAAGTAAGGGAGACTGCTCTATCGTACAAAGACACAAAGAAAAACATTCTTCTAGACATATGTTTTTCTCTCCTTTCTATGTATGTAGTCCTTTGAGATCTCCCATTCTTTATTGTCTATTCTCTTCCTCGGTTAAGAAACCTCTGCATCTTTGTGTCTTGTGCAAAACACCTGCACAACTTCTGTAACACAAACCGAAATGGTGTCACTGCTTGGGCCAATTGGTTTCCTTATCAATTTCGTCTGGCCCATGAGAAGGCCCATCTTCACTCTTTGATTTGTCAAACCAAAACAGCCCACTCAACAAGACTTAATGGAATCCGATTTTCAGACGATGGACCAGCAATTCATCATCTCCTATTTGCAGATGACTCATTACTGATGTGTAAAGCAGAAGAAACAGAATGCAACAAAATATTCTCTGTTCTTAAAGAGTATGAACGTGTATCTTGGCAAATGATCAATTTCTCGAAAATCCTCCATAACTTTTGGGAGCAAGGTCAATGATGAGGTGAAAGTAAAGATCAAGGAGAAATTGGGTATCAAAAATGAAGGAGGAGCTGACAAATATTTGGGTTTACCGGAGACACCAAGCGATTCCAATGAGCTTAATGGACAAAATTGGCCGTTGTTGCAAATCGTTGAGTAAATGGAAAAAAGAGAATAACAACAATTATATGGAAAATATTTTAAGGCTGAGGTTGGACCTCGAGAGGGAGCTAAGTTCAGCTCAACCGAGTTTCAATCGTGTGGGAGCCTTAAAAACAGAGATTGCCCTTGCATATCGTGAATAAGAATTTTTTTGGAGAGAGAAGAGTAAGGAAAAATGGATGAAGCATGGGGATTGAAACACTAAGTTTTTTCATGCTTCGGTTAAAGTTGTCCAGTTGAAGAACCACATCGAAAAACTGGTTAATGAGTTGGGGCAGACCGTCACATCTGCATCGTCAATGGGAGAGGTGGCTGGAGATTACTTTCGGAATTTGTTTCAAAAGTCGACTGATGGTCAAATGAATGGTTTTTTCGAGGGTTTGATGCCAAGAGTAGCTCCTCATATGAATGATTGCCTCACCCGAGCTGTGACAGATAGAGAGATCAAAGATGCGGTTTTCGCAATTAATCCCTCTAGTGCTCCTGGTGCGGACCGAATGAATGGCCTTTTCTTTCACATCACTGGGACGAGATCGGCGATGAGGTTAAGAAGAAAGTGAAAGGATTTTTCGAAACAAGAGCTTTTCCGGTGGAGTGGAATTATACGCTGCTGTGTCTCATTCCCAAAATCACGAAACCGACAAAGATGACTGATATGAGGCCAATAAGTCTATGCTCAGTGCTTTATAAGATTGTATCGTGGCCAGATTACAACCATGGCTTCCTAGCATTGTATCTCCCACACAATCAGCCTTTGTTGCGGATAGGTTGATTTCGGACAATATTTTATCGCGCACGAGATGGTACATGGATTGACAACTCATAATCGTATCTCGACGGAATACATGGCAATCAAAATAGACATGTCCAAGGCTTATGATCGGATTGAGTGGGCATCTCCAGCATTTGCTACACGCTATGGGATATCACGAAAAGATTATCCAATGGATCATGTTCTGCGTAACATCTGTGACCTATTCGGTTTTGATTAATGGAGAAGGACATGGGATGATAAAACTAGAGAGAGGACTACGTCAAGGCGATCCACTCTCGCCTTTTCTCTTTGATCTATGTACGGAGGGTTTGTCGCATCTGCTAAACAAAGCTGAAGCGAGCGAGAGACTTAATGGAATCCGATTTTCAGACGATGGACCAGCAATTCATCATCTCCTATTTGCAGATGACTCATTACTGATGTGTAAAGCGGAAGAAACATAATGCAACAAAATATTCTCTGTTCTTAAAGAGTATGAACGTGTATCCGGGCAAATGATCAATTTCTCGAAAATCCTCCATAACTTTTGGGAGCAAGGTCAATGATGAGGTGAAAGTAAAGATCAAGGAGAAATTGGGTATCAAAAATGAAGGAGGAGCTGACAAATATTTGGGTTTACCGGAATGTTTTACTGTATCAAAAAAGGAAATGCTTGGATATATCCAAGAGAAAATGGAAGGGCGTTTCTATGGATGGTATGGACGGTTTCTATCCCAAGGTGGAAAGGAGATTCTTCTAAAATCAGTAGCAATGGCGATGCCGGTGTTTGCAATGTCTGTTTTCAAACTCCCTCAAGGAACAATTCAAAACCTGACGAGTTTTTGGTGGAACGCTCAAGAAGATAAAAAGAAAATGCATTGGGACTCGTGGGAAAAAATATGTCTGCCGAGAGAGCATGGAGGGCTTGGATTTAGAGATTTGGAGCGGTTTAATCAAGCACTGTTGGTAAAACAGGCTTGGTGTTTGTTGGATTCTCCGGAAAGTTTATGCGCAAGAGTTATGAAAAGTTGATATTATAATAGTGCCGACTTTGCTGGTGCTTACCTTGGGTCCATACCCTCCTTTGGTTGGCGCAGTATGTTACATGGAAGAGAGCTACTTATGCGGGGTTTAAAAAGATCAGTGGGAACATGAGAAAATTTGCAAGTATGGTTGGACCCCTGGATCTATGATGAAACGCCAAGAGCTCCTTTTAGAAAGCCTTTGTTTTATGATCTAAAGCTCAAGGTCAGTGGCTTGATTCACACTCAAACTAAAAGATGGGATAGAGGGAAGCTAAATGAGCTTTTTACACTAAGTGATATTGAGCTCATACTAAAAGCTCGGCCGGCTATACACCAAAAGGATGGCTGGGAATGGGTACACAATCGAAGTGGTGAGTATTCAGTGAGATCTGGATATCGGCTGAGCAAAACGTTAACGCAAACAGAGGTACAACGAGAGGCTATGGTAAGACCTTTCGCTTATTCCTCTACGGGAGAAAATTTGGAAGCTCAATACGATTCCAAAAATTAAAATTTTAATGTGGAAAGCTTAATGGAAGCTCTTGGAGTGGCCGATAGTTTGAGAAAACGTGGAATGACTGTGGAAACTGAATGTCCAACTTGTGGGCTAGAGGGTGAATATATCAACCATGTCCTCTTCCAATGCACTATAGCTCGCCAAGTTTGGGCGCAATCACAATTTCCCTTCCCTCATGAANATCTGGATATCGGCTGAGCAAAACGTTAACGCAAACAGAGGTACAACGAGAGGCTATGGTAAGACCTTTCGCTTATTCCTCTACGGGAGAAAATTTGGAAGCTCAATACGATTCCAAAAATTAAAATTTTAATGTGGAAAGCTTAATGGAAGCTCTTGGAGTGGCCGATAGTTTGAGAAAACGTGGAATGACTGTGGAAACTGAATGTCCAACTTGTGGGCTAGAGGGTGAATATATCAACCATGTCCTCTTCCCTCATGAAGGTTTTGAAAACCTGACGATATATGAGAACTTCAGCTACCTTTTTAGATGTGCGGAGAACGTGGATATCCCAAAGGAGGTGAGAAGATGTTTCCTTTGGATCTTGTGGATAATCTGAAAAAATCGAAACTCAAGGTTATATGATGGAAAAGCCTTTACAGCAGAAGCGACATCAAAAAAGATTCAAGAAGACTGTTTACAATGGTTTACCGTACAGGAAAATGAGGAAGAGGAAAGAAGAATAGTTGTCTTTGAATCGAATCAAAGGAAGAAGTGGGAAGCCCCGTGTTGTGGAAAACTAAAGTGCAACATAGGGGTGTCTTGGGAAAAGAAGAGAAAATTATGTGGAGCGTGGATTGTTCGAATTTATTGGGGTTCAGTTTTAGCCCATAGTCGTCGTGCTTTCAAGAATGTGAATAGCCTAAAAGAAGCAAAATACCTGACACACATGTGGGCGATAGAAAACATGGGTAGTCATCACCTCCATCGAATGGTCTTTGCTTCGGAAGCAACCGAATTTGGTGGGTGCTATAAACAGACCGAAAGCTTGGCCATCGTATCGAGACCAATCTGACAACTTTCTGAGAGGCCTAAGTGTGATGCGAATGGAGTTTTGAAGCTGAGCAGACGTTTTCAAACAAGTGTGCCTCTCGAATTGCGAGGAGTGTTACAAAGGAGAATAGATGGCAATTGTATGTAGCGACGGGTGGACCGGAATGGCTAAACGAGTTTATCGTATCGGAGATGTCAACTACCTCGGTGTAATTGATGGTGCGATATGTGTTAAACTTTCTTTCATGTTTTGTGGTTTTTCCTTTTGGTTTACGATACTCTGTTTCTACAAGAGCCTGTTTTAATAAAAAAGTATTACCAGTGAAAAAAAAAAAAAATCGACCCAAACCGGGGATCAACCGGGTTTACAACAAAGAACCGACGATTACAAAAACACAACCGGAAAATTGAAAATTAAACCACAAACCCGAATTGATTCGCCGGGATTGAAATTTGAGACAGTGTTAAGGTCTCTCCGGAGCAAAAAAGACGCCGAACACCGGCGGTTGCGATTCGAGAGCTTTGCGGCGTTCTCGCCGTTTCTATACTCTGTCGGACCGAAATACCGACTCCGGCCGATGATTTCGAGCACTACGAGT
Source organism: Eutrema heterophyllum (assembly GCA_002933915.1). NCBI lineage: Eukaryota > Viridiplantae > Streptophyta > Magnoliopsida > Brassicales > Brassicaceae > Eutrema > Eutrema heterophyllum. The sequence continues at coordinate 479,310 of PKMM01007760.1, read as the reverse complement.
CACCTGATCCCCACTCTCTCTTCCCGACGCCAGCGAAGCTACTCACGGAGTGCCTTACGGTCATCACCGGAGAAGCCACGCCGAGGCGAGACTCCGTCTCAGATCCCATCAAGCTCCTCGAACCCAGTCCGTCGCTCGTTTACAATCTCCGATCCTCAAAATCTAGGCTTCAATCCGGCCAAAGGAGGAGATCCCAAGGCGTTTCCGGCATGCGAATTGACGGTGAAGGGCAGGAACCCAACAGTCGCCGCCGCCGTAGTCCATCTGAGCCCGCTTAGTTCGAATTACCGACCACCACATCGTCCTCCGGCTCGCAGTGCTATCCCTCCGAATCATCACATCGACTTCCGCCGCGAGATCTACATCCAGAAGCAGCATCGACGAAGTCGGAAAGCTTTCCTCCGAGATCAACCGCCGTCCTCTAGCGCCCAGATTCACCGAGTATTCGCTAGTCCTACTCATCTCAGCCGCTCCGGGCGCCGCTCCGCCTCGATGCCGCGATTCAACCACGCCGCGCACTGCTGGAGAAGAATAGATCGAGTCTCCACGGTTCAGTGTCGCATTGATCCACCGGCTACCTGTTACGCTCTATTAGAAGAAACAGAGAGGACCTCCCACCGGAGAGGCCTCGGAATGATGAAAGAAGGAGGCGGCGCTAGGGTTTTCTTTTGGGAGAGTTTCCGCCTCTCAAAGGCTTTTTTTTATGCTTCTCCAAATTCATATATTTATTTCTACAATAGGTTAGAAATTATGCCTTAAACTACATCAAGAACCCGAAAACTTAATATGTCACTTCCAAAAAACAATCAAAATGTCTAAACCAATATTAGACAAATGCCCGTTAAAATGACTGTCAACTATGCTAATGTGACATTGTCATGCTAAAGCGAGCCACCAAATTAGCAATTCAAGTCATATTTGATTTTATGGGTCTAGTCAAAAAAAAAAAAATTTAATTGAATGTTCAAAAATCGTTTTTTACAATAATACTTTAGTTTGAAGTTTCAAAAATGCACGAGGAATAGATCTAAGAAAGGATAAAGCTAATCTTCAACTTGTGCCGGAGGATTCATAGGCGGTGGAGAACCATATTATCAAGCCGTCATCGTAGGTGTTATCGCATGTTCTTCGGATCAAAGTTATTCGAGTTCGTACATACTTAATGGATAGCTTGTATAGTCGTGGATAGGGGAGAGGAGGATCTCCATGTTTGCGCCCGTTTCTCTCGCGCCAGATGTGGTAGATGGAAGCTTGGAACTTATACCTAAAATCATTTAAATTTAGCCCAACCTTTGTAAATATTTGTTTGTTGATTAATAAATTTAACATTTCAATAAAAAAAAAAAAAAAAGAATCATGGTTGGAGATGCTCTAATACTCCATCCTAGCTACTCCAACCCCTATAGAAATTACTTTCTTATACCGCAAACAACATATGATCAGATTCAAAGCATATCAATATTAGTTAAAAGGATTAACACGGTTTAAAGCATTTTCTCGATTATTATTTCCAAAACCAATGAAACATCTACTTGGGATTGGAAACCTACCACCAAGTTTTTAGAAAAGATACACAGCAAACTTTGGAAAACAAAAAGAGACATTTTAGCAACCTTGAGGACGCGGTAACAGGACAAGGGTCGAATCCTTCTTGATTCTGTAGTCAGCTAGGGTGCGTCTGTTTTCAAGCTCCTTACCTTGAAAGATCAGCGTGAATGCCTTCGGATCCACTGATGGGCCCCTTGCAAGATGGATCTTGGCCATGACGTTTTCAATGGTCTCCGTCCCCTCCACCATAAAGTTGTATGTTGCCAGCTTAAAGGATACATAAATCCGCATGGATGCCTTCGGATCCGAATCCGGATCCGGTTCCGGACCGAGACGAAGAACCAACTGACGGGTTGGTCCATGGATCTTGAGGTCGATTGTGTTCGAGCTATCGTCAACCTCTAGGTTTATGTTCTTTCCATTCACAGTCGTAATAGAAATCTCCATTTTCGAGTCCTCTTCTTTCTGACCCTGGTGGTTTCTTTTTATAACCAATCCATGTTTTAATAAACGAATCAATTTTATAGTAAAGTCTAAAGGGGAGTTAAAAAAGTTTAAAGCATTTCATTCTATTCTTATTTCGAAAAATGAATGATTTTTATATATTGTACTATACTAGGCTAATGTCGCTTTCCTGTCTATTAATTATTGTTCAGAGGTATCTTATGGCTTAAGATATGCTTTGTATTATTTTTAATGTTAAGAATAAAGATGATTTCTTATTATATGTTTAGATTACCTTTTTTCAGTGGATAACGATTCATCAAAAACAAATGGGTTTTTGGTCAATGAAAATATAATATATATAGTACCACTTTACAAAAACTAAAAAATTAATTAACACTTAATGTATTATACACGCGATAACTTTCTAGTCGTACTCATGTACAATACAGCGCGAATCAATGATGTATTGTATACAGACCAATAACAAGCAAAGATAAAATCGTCTTTTCAATATAAAAAGTGTCTTATTTTTTTAAAATTTGGAAAGTATTAGAACACATCTTATTTTTTGATTAAGTAACATTGAATGCAAATATCTCAAAATAAATTTAAATCTCAATTTAGAAGCATGACTTGTTTAGAGCAACATAATTAATACTGAGAGGGAACTTTGAACCATTGAATGTAACTCTAATGTAACCGTAATCAATACTATAATACTTCGGGTGCCTCTCCATGAAAGGACACATCAGCCTTTTTTTTTTTTTCTTTTGTTATGAGAAGATGACGCATCATTAAAAGAATCAACCAATTACAACATTTGAAATAATATACATCAGACTAAATCAATACACATCAGATTATACATTTTAGTGTTTAACGTAAGTGTTTCCTCGCGAGTGAATCTAAATGTGCATATACTTTTTGTCTCTACAAGCTCTCTCACGAATTTGTTTCGGCGGTCTATACTTTTTCTCCTCGCCGGCCCGTGAGAAGACCTCCCATTGGTCTCCTTAGATAGTAATGCTCCTAATCGCCGGGATAGGGTAATAGGCGGTGGATTCGGAGGCGACCTCACCTTCTCCGCGGCGCTGTGGCGTGGTCGTCCGGCGTAGCGAGCCACTGCAGAAGCTCCAGGACCTCGGCAAAAGGGTTTGGTGGAAACTCGGCGGTGGCATGCTCTGCTCGAGGGCGGTGGAGATGCTTCTCGTCGGAGATCTGCGGCGGCTCTTTCGAGGTCTAGAGAAGTCGCTTGCTTTCGCCGGCTTGGTGGGTTGTGCCGTTTGTCGGAGGAGGTTGCAGCAGTGGCGGTTGATTTTCCCTGAGGATGGCGTTCCTCTCGGCGATGTTGTTAGCTTGTCGATGGCGACGACCAATCCTGACCGGATTGTGATTCGCATGACGGTGATGGAGATGCGTGCGGCGAGGCATTGTTGTTTTCAGAAGGTACTCGCATCTGTGAGTCGGCTCTGGTGGAAGTCGGCGTTTATTGGCCGTGGGTGACTCAAAGAACTTCATCGCCTCTCCTCCGGGAGTAAGGAGTCTCTGAATCGGTGCAGTAAGAGGTACCGGAGGCCGGATTTAGACAACCCGTTGCTTCTGGTTGCTTACGGCGAAGAGGGCGTGCTCCGGTCTCGTGTTCGCCGGAGGTCGGCGTCATTAGTCACATGTTACTTTTCCCAGTCATAGATTCGTGTTTTTCCTTAGACTTACGTTTGCGTTTTGCGTTTACGTCTTGCGTTTTGTTAGGTCTGAGTTCGACTATATTAGCCTACTCTATTTCCAGCCCACTGTTGCACTNGGCATGCTCTGCTCGAGGGCGGTGGAGATGCTTCTCGTCGGAGATCTGCGGCGGCTCTTTCGAGGTCTAGAGAAGTCGCTTGCTTTCGCCGGCTTGGTGGGTTGTGCCGTTTGTCGGAGGAGGTTGCAGCAGTGGCGGTTGATTTTCCCTGAGGATGGCGTTCCTCTCGGCGATGTTGTTAGCTTGTCGATGGCGACGACCAATCCTGACCGGATTGTGATTCGCATGACGGTGATGGAGATGCGTGCGGCGAGGCATTGTTTTTAAATACACATCAGATTCTGCCTCCGCTTTTTATTTTTTATTATTGATTTACTCTCACAGATGCTTCCAAAAGTTGTTCAAAAATCTAAGGAAAAGGAGTGAAAGTAAAGTACGGTGTTAGTATACATACGATGCTGCTTTCCTCAATACCCATCTTTGAAGACGAGCTCTCAGAAACAATTGCATTGCTTTGACCGTTTGTTTTTGTTTCCATGGCTTCCAAATGCAATTCATGTTGAGCCTTTTATGATCGATTTTCATGCGAATCCGAGTTGGTAGTTTGCAATTTCAAGTCAAATAAGTGGCGAAATCTTAATCTTAGAAACTGAAACTGTAGAAGGGAGTTTCTAAACGAGGGAGATCTCTCGCCCAAATTACATTACGCATTCACATCAAGACTGTTGCTGCTGGAACTAAGGAAAAGGTTCTGTTTGGGTTGTTGAAATTTTGGTCTAAAGGGGTTACTAAATTACTAGATTACGTTTGTTAGGAACAAAATATTTGTTTAGTTACATTATTGAAAAAGAAGAACATAGGCTTTTAATTCTATATGAGAGTGCACTTTATAATGAAGAAGGCACTAACCTCCCTTCTTTGATATTTATATAACTGCAAGGGCTTTGTCTGGTAGTGCTTCAACTGAGTGAAAACAATGGTGCTAGGGTGTATTCGTAGGCATCCACTTGTGAGGAGATCATATGATAAGGACCTGGACACTTATCCTGCATGAGAGATTCACATTTCAAGATGTATTGTCATATGAGTCAAACTGTTTTTTGATGCAACTTTAGTTTCTTTTTTTATGCACTTCATCAAATTCTTTTATCTTTGCCTTCATATCTGTTTGTGCAATATATGCTCCTGGTAAACCTTTAATCTTTGCGTTTGCCTTCACTCCGTTCTGTGTTCTTAAGTAGTTGGCAGCAATGTGGCTTGTGTTTGTTGATAGTCAGAATTGCAGTGTAACGTGCTAATCCTGTGAATTTGAAACCATTGCATGTATTCTGGGCTTTTTCTATTTACTTGGAGGCAGTTGCTATACTTCCCCAGCTGGTTCTGCTACAGAGTAGTGGGAATGTGGACAATTTGACTGGGCAGTATGTTCTCTTTCTCGGGTACGTAATTCTTTCTAGACATATAGTGAAAATCATATATATACTCTCTCTACAACTAAAGGATTCTTGATTTTGCAGAACTTGACGAGATGGGTAGGAGATTTGCTGGAGTTAGTTCAGTTACAGAATGTCCTTGATCTAAAGCAAATGCTTCAAGATGCGTTGATTTTTTTTTGTCAATAGTTTTTATTTTTGTGTCTGTTGGATTAAACGTTTGTTATGTGTGTTACTAACACAAATATTACTATGGTTCAAATGGGTAGTAGTTGTACTGAAAATTTTCTGGTTACGGAACACCAGTAGTTGTAGTTGAAACTACTTTGGGTTAGATCCATTTTCAGCCTGTTTTGAATGTAAAAGATGATTATGATTAAAGGTGTAGTTAGCAAGATCCATACGTTCATCGTATTCTATAAAATATTTTCTTATGGTCTGACTTCTCAAAATCTTTTTCATTTTCAAATTTGGCTTTGCATTAGCATCTTATGGACATAAAGGCGGAAACTCCAAGAAAAATATATACACTTGCCTCATAAGATTGATGGTGGTGAAACAACGGACACGATACTAAAAAAATTGGAGCTTAAAAATTAGTTAAGCTCCAATTTTGTTTTGTAAGTGTCACTTATATAAGCTGCTTTCTTCTTTTGAGAATTACAATTGATTCCAACATAACTTAATTATGTTTGAACATAGCAAGAAACATGCTTATACTTAATGTTGTTGTGGACAAGAAAGCAAAAGGATCTATGATTATTGTTTCTCACATACTTATGGATGGAAATATGTCTTTGGTTCAATCTGGTTATTTTTTTTTCTTAATTTTTGTTCTATTTTTGTAAGTCTTTCTTATCACTTTTTAATTTCATTGATTATATAATGTAAATCATTTTACAAATAAAGTTTTTAAACCACCATATAAACTGAAACTATAATTATTCTTTAGCAGGCTTAGTGATGTGATATTCTCAATCTATGATCATCTTGGTTAGCAAAGTGTGCTCGAGTTACCAGATACGAGAGGACATAAACCAAGTTTGGATATATATTTATTTTTATATTGTGTGTACATCTCATGTAAAAGGCAAACAAAGATTTCATGATTCAATTAAATTAATAAAAGCAATTTTCTCGCGGCTTAGCGCGGATATTTACCTAGTTTAGTGTAATGAAAATAAAATTTCAAAAAAAAAAAATCTCTCTCTTTTACATACTTTATTAGCTACATAAAGGAGGACGTTTGAATTGTATATGTACTGTGCTCAATTTTTCATTTTGCATTATAAAATCAAGTTTTTTAATTGTGGTTTGATTATCTATGGATTTGGTGAAAACGGAAGCTGAATTCATGCTTACAAAGAGAAAAAAATATATATATTTGAAGGTAACAAGATTGAAGGTGTTAGCAAAAGTTGGTCCCGGGACATGAGTGGGATTAGGATCTATGCTCGAACATCTCATAGTTAGAGCATCTCCAATGTATTTCCCCATTTTTATCTCTAAAATGGAGTTGAGTTTCTCTACAATGTATTTTTCCATTTTCTACTCCAAAAAAAATATTCTAGGTATATTCTTCTTTTTCTATTTTATTGTTAATTGTTAATAATACACTTTATCTATAAAATTAACAAATTGACCCATTAATTTGTTTTCTTTCAAAACTTCCATAAATTATGATTTTAATTTCAATACTTTTTATGTATTTTCAAATTTATTATCAGTTTATGCTATTATATTTTTTGTTTTCAATTTTTAAATTTACCTATCCTTTCTTTTAAATTAAATATATATAGTACATTAAATTTGTCAAAAGAAAAAGTAAGAATTTATAAAATGTAAAATTTTGAAAGATTGTTTTGTAAATAAAAAAGTTCATCTCATTTTGGAGTGGGGTTACTCCATATTTGGAGGAAAAAATGGCAATCCCCATTTTGGAGTTAAAAATGGGGTAGGGTTGGAGAGAAATTTACTTCAAAATGGTATTTAGAGTTGAAAATAGGGTAGAGTTGGAGATGCTCTTAGAAGAAAAAAAATAGTGTTTTAAGTCTTAAAACGCTGTGTTTTTGTTTCATCGTTTATGGGAAGAATTATCTCATTAAAGGCGAGCGATGAAACAAAAACCAAAAAATGCAGCGTTTTAGCTTCATAACCAAATTCATATCTTTATGAGTGAATTGGTAAATATCAAAAGTGATTTAAGATAGAATGTACTTTCACCATTTATTCTTACAAAATAGGCATTTTTAACTATTATGGCTCTTTTTATATTGTTCATTTTAATTAAATCTTAAATTGCCCCGTGTACACGGNGATAAAAATTATAAAAATATGATAAAAACTAAAAAAAAAAAACAATTTATATAAGATTTTGTAAGAAAATTTACAATCTGTTATTATAATTTTTTTTAAAATTATTTATATATATATAAATCTCATTATATTTAAAAAATATTAATAAAAAATATTTTTTTAATTTATTTAACGGATTCGGATATGGATCCGGATATCCATGCCTCATAATTCAACTATCCGGATCCTTATCCGACCTCCTCGGATATCCGGATTTTCGGATCGGTTTGGATCGGATATCGGATACCGGATAATAATTCCAGCCCTAGCTATCTTTGGCTCTAATCTCTTCCTCCTCTCCGTCCAAATTTTCATCAAAAACTGAGGTTGACCTCTCACGAAATCATCGTGTCCAAATTCCAATTGACCAGCCCCCTTGACTCTTTTAAAGCCATGCTTCTGAAGCTTAGAAACAAACTGTAGGAGATTTCTGCCAAATTCTACGGATTTTGAAAAAATCTCACTGCAAAGCTCTTTTAGATCCCAAACGATGAAACTGTTGTTGCTTTTGCTCCAAGAGATGATTGGATCCAACGAAGGATCATCCACAATCTGATGTAGAATGAAGGCAATCCTCTTGGGAAAGAGTGAACCATGCTGCCCTAAACACTTAAATGAAAACCCTAATTACGATAACAAAAAAAATCCAAAAGAAGAAGAGAGATCTAGCTAGCTTCAACGAATATACACAGCGGATTAAATCGAATCCATAATCCTTATCAGTGGTGAAACCCTAGTTTCTTAGGTAAACCGTGCGAAAAAAGGAAGACAAAGATCGACAAGAAACTCAAAACTGATGAAGACACCGTCATAATCGCGGTCGGAAGTAGTAGCAAACCTGAGATCTTCGATTAGGGAAACGCTTTTCAATTCGAAATCCAGAGAGAGAGAGGAAATATGACGACTTGAATGAAATTAGCTCTTGGCTTGCAGGGGAGAAGTGTATTATATATTTATATATAGAGACGAGCATGGAGGCCCATCGTGAAGTGGGTCGAAATAAGAATTTAGCGAGGTTTGGTTGATTTGATAGGGAAAATAAGGGGAGAATAACAAAGCAAAGGGTTTTTTCTTCTCTGATGAATTGTTCACTAAACTATACCTCTCTGGTTGTGGCTATTTTGATGTTTTTCTCACAAGTCAAGCTATATTGAGAACTTGTAAGACACGCAACTGGAGAAGCTTGAGAATGTACTTTCTCAAGATGTTATCATGAAGGATATTGTAACATGTAACTGGTTTAGTGAAAGTGAAGTCCATGAGAAAGAGAATTAAAGAGACATGGGGATTATTTTAGTTAGTGGCAAGTGTTGAAGAAAGATCTTATTATATTATAAAGCGGGATTTCTCAACGTAAACGTGACACGTATGATAATTCTCAGTCACGAAAATTGTGACATTTGTCCCGGTTAATTTAGATTTTGACATGTGTCAATTAATTAAAAAAGTAAAAATGAATTAAAGTAAATATTAAAAAAGATTAACCTAAAAGAAGGCAATCTTAAAAAAAGAAAAAACAAGAATAAATAAAGAAAACTTATAATAAAGGAAACTGACAAAAGAAAACTTTTAAGTTGAATCTCTTGAAATAAAAAACAAAAATAAGTAATGAAACTTATAATAAAGAAAAGTGACAAAATGAAATTTTTAAGTTGAATCTCTCAACGTGAGCGTGACACGTAAGATAATTCATACTCACTAGATTGTAACATGTGTCGTTGTTATTTAAGATCGCGACATGTGTCAAAGTAATAATATAAATTTTTCTATTGTTAGTTATTTATTTTTAAAAAAGAAAAAATAACAAAAAGGAAAAATAATTGTGTTTTATATTATGGAAACTAATAATATTGAAAAANATATATATATATATATATATATACGATTCATGATATATAAAATTAGAAAAAAAAATTGTTATCGTGTGTTTGGTAAATCTGGAACCCTCTCATTCATTTAAATGGATTGTTTATCAGATTTATGGCTAATATGAATCAATTTTTAATTTTCTTAAATATGAACTACTAAACGTAATTCATGGATAACTAAACGGAATTTTAATGTAGAATTTAACTATACAAATCATAATTAAGCTTATTATCAATTTTAGAATCTAAAAGTTTTATTTTTTACCCGCGTATCACGCAAGACCTAATCTAGTATGATATAAAATTGCATGGAACTTCAAAGGAGGATGATGTTATGTTCTTGGTTTTTAAGGTAAGGAAAACTAATAAGATTGAAACTATGAACCTTCTGTAAACTCTCTGTAAGTTCTCTCTGAATGAATATATATAAGAAGAAGATAAGATGCTTACAAGAACAGAAGTGTCCAAATCGCAAACCCAACGTATCTACGATCTCTCTGATCCTTTACTGCTCCAACCTTACTCTTCTTCTTTCAATAATATATCAAACAAAAAGGAAGAGCACAAAACCTTTGAGACATATACGACATAAACCTTTGAGAAAGAAGTAGCCTTGTGGAACTCGAAGACCCCGTAAAACTATAACCAATCAGAAGGCACAACACTCACAAGACAAAGAAACCTAAGAATCAAAGACACAAGACTACCATGTAGACTTTGAAATATATACCGAATGGAAGATAGATCAAAACATAGAACAAGAGGTTACGAAACATATATCGTTTCTGAGAAAATTCCCAAATTTCATTACTATTAAATACACCTAAATTTTGTTTTCTTTTTTTATATGATCAGATTTGTAAATTTTGCAAGAGATACACTACGTGGGCTCTAGCTTTCCTTGCTTTGGCTTTAGCTTTCCTCGCTTTAAGTTTAGCTCCAAATTTCTCGTTCCAAGCTTTGACTGGCACCATCTTCTTCAAAAGCTGAGGTTGACCTCTCACGAAATCTTCATGTCCAAACTCGAATCGGCCGAGTCTTATAAACCGATGATAGCAAAGCTCGGACAAAAACTGTGAGAAATTCCTGCCAAACTCTACGGATTTCGGCAGAATCCTTCTGCGAAACTCTTCAAGATCCCAAACGACGAAGCTGTTGTTTCTGTTTCTGCTCCATGAGATGATTGGATCCAATGAACGATCATCCACAATCTGATATAACTGGATGTAGAATGACGACGATCCCGTTGGGAAACTGTGAACCATCCTTGCCCTAAACACTTCAAAATCCCCAAACATCCACGAGAGGTCTTTCTGTTTATAGATGAGGTATCAAACCATTTGACGGTCAAGATAGTATGATCAGGTGAATTTCAGCAGTCAATATTAAATTTACAAAGTTTCCTTTTTTCTTTCTTTTTCTATTTCCTTTTTTTTTGTTCTGTTTCCTTTTTTCTTCTAACTAGGTTATTTCTGGTTAGTGGCTTGTGGCTAAAGTTTCTTGTATATTCTGATAGATTTTCCGAGATTCCATACACATTAATTTTGAGAAGATAGATTGTTGGTATTGGCAACAACCCAACACAAACCAAGAAACTCTACACGAGAAGAGAAAACGATTTCATGTTTCATTTTTTGAATAACTCTATATTCAATGGCCCTGTTATATGTTAAAATACTGAATATAGAACTCTAAACACAAGGAAAAAATTAGAATACTCCTATTAAAAAAATATTTTTCAAATGTGATTCCACGCATCTCAGATTTTAAGGGAAGAATATAAAGAGATTCTATAACTAGCTAAAGATTTACCTAATGTTTACTTGTTTAGCACGATAAAAATCACAATAACAAATTATATCTTACACTGAATGTTTCAAAGTTGCTAACTCACGTAATCGTGACACATGTCAATTCAATCAATCAAATTCTAACATGTGTAAAACAAATTCCAAAAAAAAATATTAAATTTATAATCGATTTCTAATCATACAAGGTAAAGTTACTAAAAAAAAATAAAAAAATATAGAGAATGTAAGTTTATCCTAAAAGCCAAAGTTAATAAAAAAGAAAAAAAAACCAAATATTAATAATGGAAATTTTTTTAATCGATTAATAAAAAAAAAACTTACAAATTTGGAAAAATTGCTAACTCATTTAATCGCGATACCTCTCAATTCAATCGATCAAATTCTAACATGTGTAAAAAACATTCCAAAAAAATACTAAATTTATAATCGATTACTAATCATAAAAGGTAAAGTTACTAAACAAAAAAAATGAAAGAAAATAGAGAATGTAAATTTATCCTAAAAGCCAAAGTTAATAAAAAAAGGAAAAAACCAAAAATTAAGAATGGAAAAAAATAAAAATCGATTAATAACCGATTAATAAAAAAAACTTAAAATTCAGAATATTTAATAACCGATTCATATTCTTAAGAGATAAAGTTATTAAACAAAAATGAAAAATACAAACTTTAAATTATCCTAAAAGGGAAAGTTAATTAAAAAAAGGAAAAAAATTATAGTTCACCTCTATATAAACAATTTGATAGTATGTCAGTTACATACCAAAAAATCAAAAGTCTAATAATTGCTTTCAAAGCTATTTACTCTATATGCGCCACCAAATTCTCCTTTCAAAGTATATATTATTTCATTAAAAATTTTGTTTCTAAATTTGTATATTATTTATTTTCACCGATTGTTTATTTTTGTTTTTAGTTTTTTTTCACGGATTATAAAATATTAAATTATAAATCCACATATATGCGGGTTCTAATCTAGTAGAATGATAAAGAGAAATTTTATATATAATGGTTGCTCATCTGTGATCATTGATGTGTTTAAAACCAATGATCTTCTTCTTCATATGCCAGTTTGTATCAATATATATAATGAGCTGTGATGACCATATAGCTAGCACCTGTCGTTGGGCCAGTCCATATATCCGTCGTCAAAGACACTCTTTGCTTACTACCACTGAAAAAGCTTTTCATATATAACTGCTTTCTCTTTCAAGTACATGTCAGCAATATATATTGTACGATTATTGTACGAAGGGAGAACTCTGTTAAAAAAGTGTTTGAAAGCCAGTAACGGCCCAAGCCCATCGGAACTTCAACAGCAGGAAGATCATCATTACCTTGAACCGAGGATGAACTCATCTACAAAACACATAAACAGCGTATGAGACATAAAACACACATAAAGAAACAATTATTATAAAACCAAAATATTCCAATCATAATTGTAAACGACATAATCACCCAGTGGCGGAATTAGAACTCTTTTTTTTTACTGGGGGCGGAAAATATAAATACTTCAAAATTATCTATATATATATTTTACGTTTACTAATAGCTTAAATGTTTTTAATCACTGTTTCATTTATTATATATTTAAATAGATCTTTTTAAAAACAAATGAGATAACCATTAATTAAAAACCGATCATCGAAACAATATTTAAATTTACCGATTATAAATAGAAACCCTAGATTTTTCTATGAATTTAATTCATATAATCTTTAATTTAACAAAAACCTAGAGTATAATCTAAACATAGTAAAGTAAAATATAAAAAGACAAAGATATCTTAACTTGAAATTCAACCCAAATCTGNCGGGAGTTAGTATTCATGGTTTTAAGCATAGGGATTAATACTCCGGGAGGAGGTTAATCTATTATTAGGTTTGAGTTCTAGACGATTCTTAAAGCAAACCCCTGTTTAAGATACATTAACCGTTATTCGTGATTTCCCGCAACGTCACCCGAGGCTTAACGCTTTCCTTATTTGAACTTATATCGTTTTAGTTGTCGTTCTTAGTTTCGAAAACATAAAACCAGCAAAACTCTGTCATTCGTCTTAGCTTTAGTTTCATCCTGCATTCTCATAGTCGTAACGCTTGGTCCTTGTGGATTCGATCCTTACATTACTACTTCGTATTGCTGTGCACTTGCAGTAGTTACATATAGGGTTAAAACCTGAGCACATCATCAAACTAAAGATCCCCATATATGTGAGGGAAGAGCAGAGGGCAAGCCTTTGGTGGGACTGATGGCAAAAGCAATTCCATGGCCACTAAATGCATCCTTAGGGACTATAGCGAAAACAAATGTAGTGGAGTAGGACAAAACGGCACCGTTAGGTGATTCCTTGAACCGAACTGGGAAGTTGTAGAAAACTTAACGAGATCGCTGAATCCACACCTTCGACGGCCCGAAACACTCCAAGAACTACGGCGGTGTGGAGAACACCATAATGAAGACAGCCGTGGCTTCCCCAACCAGGGAAATGAGGAGGACCAAGGCGTGGGTCTGGTGCGTCGATTTCCTCTGCCTTAGGGTGTTTCTATTTGCCATTTACTCTGCGATAGTGATCCTGGCGATGAAACCAAAACCCCCCATGTTCGACATAGCTAGCGCCAACATAGACACTATGATAGACTTGGAGTCATTTGTGGATTTCAGCATCGATCTCAAGATGGTGGCGAGCTTCACAAACCCGAACAAGAAGGCAACCGTGGAGTTTGATCGTATGGGGTGGGGATAAGGATGTACTTCTGGGGAAACTTTATTGCAGGGCAAGCAATCCAACCATTCTCGCTCGGGAAAGTCAGCACGAGGTCTGAGACGATCCGCTTGAGCTCGAGCATGTTCAGCTTGCCTCTAAACGAGGCGGTGGAGCTCAAGAGACAGATGGACGATAACAAGATCGAGATTGAGATCATAGTGAAGTTGAAGGTATGAGAAGACTTGGGAATCTTCCACCACTCGTACTTGTTGACCGTGAGGTGCCAGCTTGAGATGACCAGTCCACCAACGGGACTCCTCATCTCCGTAACTGCAGGGCGAAGAGAGATTGAAAAAAGTTTTCTAGGAAATTTTGAAACTTTGGACGAATTTGACAGCTCCATTAATTAAGCCATTAGAGTCAAGATTGGCAATTCCATAGCTGTTGTATAAATAACCATTGAAGCCGAAATCTCCTTCACTCTGAGAAACTGCTTTGTTGGAGAAGAATTGCAGCAGAAGAAGAAGCACTAGAACAAACATACTCATCGGCAGTGGCGGATCCAAGATTATATTTTACTGGGTCAATATATATTTAACAAATGTT
>PKMM01007760.1:451493-464723 GCA_002933915.1 Eutrema heterophyllum | reverse complement strand
ATTGATAAATTTATTTTGTTTATTTAGAAGAAAAAAATCCAAAGAACTCTTCAATTTAAAACCACATTTTGAAAGAAATAACTAAAATAATTGAATTTCTCACCTAAAATTTAAAATATATGTAAATGTTAAAAGAATAAAAACGTAATATGATCAAACTTTACATTTATTGAGAGATTATACAATTAATATTTTGAAGATAAAGATAGAAATTATATTTTTTTAAATTATGTGTTTTCCTTTGTTCATTAAAGAATAAAGAAAAAATGAATTTTTCTGTTAAAAATAATGAGTAAAAAATAGAAATAGTGTCAAACATAAGATTATTAGGAGGTCACTTAATGAAATTTGTTGAAATTAATGAAGAAATTAATAATTTTAGTGGGGTCAGCTGACCCCCTAACTTGTAAGTGGCTCCGCCCCTAAATCACCAATCATACGTGTATCTCACAACAAAAACTTGATAGTTTCTTTGGATTGCACGATCACACCATCAAACAAAATATTATTATACTATTAAACAAAATCTAATAATGCCAAATCCTTCATTACTATCAGGTTTTAAAAGTTATTGCGTCGAATAACCGTTTCTCGGTCGGAGACTTCAAGAGGTTGGAAAATCTTGCCAAGAAAGATAAACCAAAGGGACAAGGGATGATTTAGTAGTTTAGTGGCAAGTGTTGGAGAAAGATATGACACAAAATCCTTCCGATATAGCTAGTGAGCGTGATAGGTGCCTTTGGAGCATTGACATAGAAATAGAATGAAAACAGGATCTGATATTTGATTGAGAAAGTTTGGGTTAAATCAATGGAGAAGAGGCAATACACAACCAGAATCAAAAACTGCCCGATGCACAGAGACACTAGGCAAGTTTGTGAACATTACAGAAGTTCCACTTGCATCGTTCATATACTAGAGTATGATCAAACATAAAACAAGAGGTTGTTGTTACAAAACATATATATCGTTTCTGGAAGAAAAAAAAAATCCCAAATTTCATCACCACTAAAATTATTGATACAAGACGAGATGATTTTCTGTGATTCAAATTCGTAAATTTTGCAAGAGATGCTCTACTTTGACTCTAGCTTTCCTTGCTTTGGCTCTAGCTTTCCTTGCTTCAAATCTCTTCCTCCTCTCCGTCCAAACTTTGTCCATCATCTTCTTCATTAGCTGAGGTTGACCTCTCACGAAATCATCGTGTCCAAATTCCAGTTGACCAGGCCCCTTGACTCTTTTAAAGCCATGAAACTGAAGCTCAGTGATAAACTGTGGGAATCTCCCACTGAGAGATTCATGCCAAATTCTGCGGATTTCGAAAGAATCTATCTGGTAAGCTCTTTTAGATCCCAAACGATGAAACTGTTGTTGTTTTTGCTCCAAGAGATGATTGGATCCAACGAAGGATCATCCACAATCTGATATACTCTGATGTAGAATAGAAACAATCCCTTTGCAAGACTGTGAACCATCCTGCCCTAAACACTTCAAACCAAAACCCTAATTACGATAACAAAAGTCCAAAAGAATTCAGAAGAGAGATCTAGCTAGCTTCAACGAATGTACACAGCGGATAAAATCTAATCCGTAATCCTTATCGGTGGTGAAACCCTAGTTTCCTAGGTGAACCGTGCGAAAAGGGAAGACAAGATCGACAAGAAACCCAAAACTGATCAAAGCACGAAGACACCGTCATAATCGCAGAGAAGCGTAGTCAGAAGTAGAAGCAAACCTGAGAGATCTTCGATTAGGAAAGATGTTTTTCAAATCGAAATCCCGAGAGAGAGAGAGAAACAAAAGGAAATTTTGACTACTCGAATGAAATTAGCTCTTGACTTGTCTAGGAAAGATGTTTATATATATATATATATATATATATAGATGAGCGTGGAGGTTACGCTATCCCATTGCTTCATAAAATGGACTTGACTTAGGCCCATAATTAAGTGGGTCAAAATAAATACGGTGTTTCATAAGTTATTAGGCTATCAATAGTGGGTCGCAAGCCCGTATGTTTTTTTCTTTGGATCCAAATGGTAGTCAACAATTGAATTAGTGGAAAATAATTGAGTGAAATAAAAAAATAAATTCCTTCAATTTATTCCTTTAATTATCCGGTAAAATAGTAGAGGAATATTTTCCTCTCAAATTTGTTCGTTCTTTCAGTTTTTTTTTTCCGACAATCAAAACTTTATTAATTCGACATAATAAAGTCAGAATATAGAGTTTTAGTTAACCAAAATGGAGGATAAACACATCCTGAGAAATAAATGTTATTATAAGGGCCTCTACGAACTAATTTATGTGCAGCTTCGTTCGATTCTTTTTTAACATGAAGAAAAATTATATAAGGAAATCTGTATTTCCACATTTTAATATCATCTATCAGATTTGTCACTGGGATATCTTCTTTCCTTCCCTGCGATAATTCAACAAGCATCTGACAATCTCCTTTGAACTGAACGTTATTGAAACCTTTGCTCCACACATTTTGCATAGCTAATAGCAATGCTTTACCTTCTGCTTCCAGACTCGAAGAGGTGGTCCCTAAATTCATTCTTTCAATTTTTTTAGTGTAATTAGTAGAATTTTTGTTTTCTATACTTTTCAACCCAAATGATAAGACTTAGAGAATGTTTAATTCTATCAACTTTTATTCAACTCAAATGGCAAAAATTTAGAGGAATGCTTAATTCCACCAATTTTTGTTATTCTAAATATACAACCATTTGCATCCTTAATTTTTTTCTTTTTTGAGATATTTGCACGAGATAACACTTAATTTAACTTTTGTTAAGTTTTTGTCATTTTTAGTTTTTTGTTTTTGTTTTTGTTTTGCGTCGAATAGACCGTTTTACCCTTCGTCTTACAGTTCTTTGTACGGTATACGACTGTATATGTCATACTGTGCATGAGTATTATTGCAATGAACAGTAAATTAAGTGTTACTTTCCTAATTAAGTTTGAAAAGTGACAACTGGTGCAAATAAGTTTTAAAAAGTGTCTACTGGTGCAAAACTCCATTTTTTGGGGAATATTTGCATCTATTGTCATTTAATCAAAACATATTTTGTGTTATAACACTTTCCAAATTCTGAAAAAATAAGTAACACTTTCTCTATTGAAAAGACAATTTTGCCCCTGCTTGTTATTGGTCTGTGTACTGTACACCGTTGATTCGCGCAATACTGTACATGGGTACGACTGGAAATTCAACGCGTGAACAGTACACAAAGTGTTATTTATTTTTTTCAGTTTTTCTAAAGTGCTAGTACAGAAACAATGTTTTCAACCTTCTTTTTAATGTTTAAAAATTATTATTACTAGATTAGGTCATGCATGATACGCGGAAATTGATAACGCGCATAATTATGACCCGTATAATAGATTTTAAAACATGTTAAATAATGTAAATAACCCCGGGCTATAAATAACTCCAGACTCTAAAATTTATGTTTTAATGTAATAATTTAGGTTTAAAGTTTATACTTCATACAAAAATTATCAAACACTGGATAACAAACTGTTATTCTTCTAATTTTATATCTTATGAATCTTATATAGATTTGATAGTTTACATTTTTTCGATTATGGAGTTTCTATTTTTTTCGTACTTTAGTTTAAAAAAAAAAATACAATTTTTTTTTCTTTATTTGTTATTTTGTCTATTTCAATATAAATAACTAAAACTTGGAAATTTTATATTATTACACTGACACATGTCACGATCTAAATTAATGATGACACATGTCACAATCTTGTGAGTTATAATTATCCTACGTGTCGTGCTCACGTTGAACGATTCAACTTTATATAATACTAGGATGTGATCCGCGCTACGCGCGTGTATGTTAAACAATTTTCTAAACTATTTTTATTGTCTAATTTTGATTTTATTTTTCTTGGTATCGTAGTTAATTTAATTGTTTATGTTAGCTTAAGATCTATTTATTTGTTTTTTTGTTTTTGTTATAAAATTCTTAAACTTATAATCATCTATGTGTTTGTTTAGTGGATGATATGCATTTTTCTATTTTTTTTTTTTGATAGTCAATTTTATGCAATTAGTTGGTTTTTCAGGAGATCGAATATAATGTTTCATGTACGATTCCAATCCTATTTATTGTGTCAAATATGTTTGTGATTCTCAATTCTATTGTTTTCTTAAAAACATTTTAAAAAGTGAAAACGACTTTCATATTTATATGTAGAGAAATATGTTTGTGAGTCGTATCACGAACCTAAGCAATGTTTGATAAAATTTGGGCTAAGGATATTCTAAACTTTTTAAATATAATTAAATTTAAAGATACGTTGGATACTTAAGAACAGATTATTGGATATAAAATTTGGGCTTTGGGTTTCTAAATTTTTTAAATAAAATTAATTTATATATAAATATTTTGTGTTAATTAATATGTTGGATGTTTAAGTAGACGTTGAGGTGGCGGAAGCAAAAGTGAAGAAAGATAACTTTATATATATAGAAGAAGATTCATTTTTAACTGTACACTTTATAAATTTAATTCACTTATTTGGAGAACACAATATACTCCATCTTTTTCTAATTAATAGATTTTTAGAATTTTGACACATATTAAGAAAAACATTAAAACTTAATTATAAATACATCATCTTTTATTACTAAACAATTTTTCACAACTTTTTTTTTTTGATATTTACAACTTTTCATTATTAATTAATAAAAAATGCATAACACCCCTAAAAAATTTATCTTTATGAAACAAAAGCTAAAAAATTATTCTTTTAGAAACGGAGGGAGTATATTAAAGACATATTTTATTTTATTTTTTTTTGTAAAAAAAGACATATTGGTATTGGCAACAATCTTGAGAAGATGGACTATTGGTATTGGCAACAATCTAACACAAAAACCGATTAAACGTATTGGCAACAATCCAACACAAATTGGAAAGAAACTCTACACGAGAGAGAAAACGGTTTCATGTTTCATTTTTTCAAATATACTCAATGACCCTATTAAATGTTAAAATATTGAATATAAAATTCTAAACATAAGAAAAGAAAAAAATTAGAATATTCATATTAAAAAAATATTTTTCAAATGTTAGTCAATGTATCTCAAATTTCAAGGGAAGAATAGAAAAGAGATTTTATAACTAGTTAAGGATTACCTAAAAATCAAACCCCCAAGAAAAAAAAGTAGCTAATGACATCTGAATCAACCAAAGATGGAAAGCTCCAACAAGCTCATCCAATATATAGGGATCAAGACAATCATTTTTTTTTTTCTTTTAAAGAAGAAACTTTCAAGTTTTGCATCATCGACAATTATCTACACGAGAAGTAAGAAACATCTCTTGGCAATAGATCAAAACATAAAACCAGAGGTTACAAAAACATTTATCGTTCCTGAAAAAACCTTAAATTTCATTATTACCACAAAACTATTGATACACATAATGACATAAAGACTGAGATGATCTTCTCTGATTCAAATTTGTAAACTTTGCAAGAGATACTCTACGTTGGCTACTTTGGCTCTAGCTTTCTTTGGTTTGGCTATAGCTTTCTTTACTTCAAGTTTAGCTCCAAATCTCTCCATCCTCTCCGTCCAAGCTTTGACCGACATCTTCTTCTTCAAAAGCTCAGGTAGACCTCTCACGAAATCTTCATGCCCAAACTCATATCGCCCGATTCTTCTGAAGCCATGAAAGAAAAGCTCGGACACAAACTGCGAGAAGTTCCTACCAAACTCTGCGGATTTCGGAAGAATCCTTCTGCGAAACTCTTCAACATCCCAAACGATGAAACTGTTGTTGCTTTTGCTCCAAGAGATGATTGGATCCAACGAAGGATCATCAACAATAAGGTATAATTTGATGTAGAACGAAGACGATCCGCTTGGGAATCTGTGAACCATCCTAAACCCTAAACACCAAGAACACAGCAAACCATAAACTCTTTGAATCAGAAAAAAACAATCCCCAAATTATTATAGTTGGAGCAAGCAAACGAAGAGGGGAAGCATTATCTAAAGATCAGCTATAAAAAGAATTTGACGGTGAAGATATGATCAGGTGGGTTTCGACGATCAAGATTAACACTAGAAAGTCGGTTTAACATAGATTTTGCATGGGTTCTAGGTTTTTTTTTGTTGTGTTTATGTCCAAACACAAAAAACGACACTGTTTAGTTGTCGCCAATCAGTGCACGTGACCAAACCTAAACGCACCGTGTTACCTCAAATTACCTCTGATTTGGCTTTTTTAAAGTTTTGGGATAATCTGATTTGATTTGGGATGGGAAGATTTCGAAATAAGTGTTTTGGTTGAGTAGGTGGGGAGACAATGCGTTGCGAATCATCTTTGGCTTTAAAGTAAATCATTAATTACCTTCTTGGAATAATTTAATTTCATGATACATCAAAGTATGATAATGATATAAAATGTTGGGTTTAGGGATGTACGGGCCTTGGTCCAGAACCTCCTATATATTAAGTCTGTTCGGCATATTAGGTCTGTTCGACGCATGACCGCTGCGGCCAGCGTCAGCGACACAAAAAAAACAATATATCTTTGTTGTTTGTAACGCAAGATTGTGGAGAGCAGTGTCGCCGGTGTTAATAATAAGAGACGCAACGATAAGAAATGGGTCACTGGAAATTTCAGCAGCAGCTGCGACTCATTTCAGCGGTTAATTTCAACAGTCCGGCATCACCTTTATCTCTCACCATCGTAATATTTAGCTTCGTCAGCGTCTTTTTTTCTTGTCGCACAATGTAGACGCAGCGGTCGTACGCCGAACAGACTCATTAATAATAAAAAAAAAAGTATGAGAATGTTCTGTTCTTGGTTTTCAAGGTATAGAGTAAGACAGAGGTCTGAAATCAAGATTGTTTTGGCATCTTTTTTTTAAGTCCAACAGTTTTTTATTTATTTATTCTGTATTATTTTATTGGTTCAAACCAATTTGTATATTAGATTATCTGAAAGATTCTGCTAGTTGTCTTCTGGTTCAACTGAAAAAAAGTCTTCATTTATATTAAAACATATTATCAGTTCTTGTCTGGAGCTACGGTCTTCTCTTTGATTTCTTGGTAAGAGTTCCATTTCTGTGGGAATCTGTAGAGAGAACTCTATGAGTTTTTTTTTTCATCATTTTTTCAGATTGTTTTCAATTCAATCCATAGGTTTATTTCATGCGTTGGGGTAGATCCTAAAACTATTACAGAAGGCTCAAAACAATCAATTCTTAGTTGTTAGAAGAAAAAAATGGGTTCTCTCTGTTCTGTAGCAGTCTTGCTTTCTTGCCTTGTGTTGTTTCTTGCCAAAGAATCTTTGCCACATCCATTATGTAATGATTTGAGTAGGTGTCTCTTTGTTTTCTTTTTCCTCATGAGATTAGATTGATAACTTTGTTGTATTCTGTACCGTTTCTTTTTCTGATTTCTTGGAATTGTTTGATCAGCTGCGCCGTTGAATCTGAAGCAACCGCTCGCTTTTTGCCAATTCAATGGAAGTGTATGCTGTAACTCAATGGAGGACTTGGATTTGCAGAGACAGTATAAAGCAATCAATGTCTCTGGGAACTGTTCTCCGCTTCTCAAATCGTTACTTTGCTCGGTAAGGCCTGTTTACAAGAAACATTATGTGATCAATGATGGTTTGGTTCTTGATTTTTCAAAACCTCTCTAGCTATCATTTGATGATTACCTTATCTGGTTGCAGAAGTGTGATCCTTTCGCAGCAGAGCTTTTCCGTGTTGAGTCAGAATCTAGACAAGTCCCTGCGCTCTGCAATTCCACAGTTTCTTCTAATAAGTCAACACAATCGCTGGCCGAAATTGATTTCTGCGCCAGATTTTGGAATGAGTGTCAGAGTCTCTCTGTAACCAACACTCCTTTTGCATCTCAAACTGGAGATGGAGGCAACAGTAGTGGTGTCAATTCCACAATATCTGAAATATGGAAATCAAGCAATGACTTCTGCAAGGGTTTTGGTGGAGCTTCAGATGAATCCTCTGTGTGCTTCACTGGCGAGGCGGTCTCGTTTAACATTTCAAAAGTTACCGGTCCATCTCCTTCAGGCATATGCCTTGAGAAGCTTGTTAACGGGTCGTATCTTAACATGGCACCTCATCCCGATGGTTCTAATCGCGTATTTCTGTCTGATCAAGCCGGGAAAATATACTTTGCTAGTATTCCAGCTGAAGGATCTGGAGAAGTCTTGACGATAGACGAAACTAACCTGTTTCTTGATCTTACTGAAGAAGTGCACTTTGATGCTGAGCTTGGACTCCTGGGAATAGCTTTCCATCCCGACTTCTTGAAAAGCGGTAGATTCTTCGTTTCTTTCAACTGCGATAAAGTTAAGTGGCCAGAATGTTCTGGCAAATGCGCGTGCAACTCAGATGTTGACTGTGACCCTGCAAAGCTAGATTCTGATAATGGAGCAAACCCATGTCAATACCATAGTGTCATTTCAGAATTCTTTTCCAATGGTATAAAACAATCTTACCTTCGTTTTTGTATTTTATTCCTTACATTGGATGTTGTTGAGACGTTATTGATATGTTTTCAGGGACTTATGTTAAACCGGTGGAGGTAAGACGAATCTTTACAATGGGTCTTCCTTTTACATCGCATCACGGTGGACAGATCTTGTTCGGACCCGAAGATGGGTACTTGTATTTCATGATGGGAGATGGAGGAAGCAAAGGAGATCCACACAATTTTGCACAGAATAAGAAATCATTGCTCGGGAAGATCATGAGATTCGATGTGAATAATGTTCCAGGTAATACATGCTATGTACAGTAGAACCATCTTCACAATAAACATGGGAATTTGATTCTAGTTCTTGTTTTCTCTTTGTTTTTTCAGATGCGAAAGCGATGAGCGAGTTTCAGCTATGGGGAAACTATTCTATACCAAAGGACAATCCGTTTTCTCGAGATAAGAATCTTCTGCCTGAAATATGGGCCATGGGACTCAGAAATCCATGGCGTTGTAGTTTTGATTCACAGAGGCCTTCTTATTTCCTATGCGCAGATGTTGGAGAGGTATATTACCAAACCAACATTTTTTTACATTTTCTCTTCAGTTTATTGATCAAAAGAGGCAATAAACTTTTCTTTCCATGTTGAGTTTGCAGGACAAATATGAAGAAGTGGATATGATCACTAAGGGAGGAAACTATGGTTGGCATTACTACGAGGGACCTTTACCGTTTAATCCCCCAAGTTCTTCTAAAATCAGCAACTCAACAAAGATTGCAAATCCGATCTTCCCGGTAATGTGGTACAATCATTCAGACATAAACCAGAAAGAAGGATCTGCATCAATAACCGGAGGATACTTTTATCGTTCCTCCACCGATCCGTGCTTGTATGGAACGTACGTTCGCTCTTTCTTCTTCTCTTTATCTATCAAACCAATATTGTAAATGAAGAAACAAATCCTCTGTTGTGAACACTTTTGTTTTGTCTTTTAGGTATCTCTTTGCAGACTTATACGCTGGAGTTATTTGGGGTGGTGTTGAAACTCCAGTGGGTAGCGGAAACTTCAAGAGCTCTAACATTCCCTTACAATGCGCCTCGGATTCGCCAATCCCTTGCTCATCTGAAACAGAGCCTTCGTCTTCATCTCCAACACCTGGCTTTGTGTTCTCCTTTGGAGAAGACAACAAGAAAGACATCTACTTACTTGCAAGCACTGGACTTTACAGAATCGTTCGCCCGAGCCGCTGTAGCTTCCATTGCCCTCTTGAAACCATAACGTCCGTAGCTCCTTCACAACAGCCTGATCGTTCTCCACCGTCTCCATCATCGTCTAAACGACTAAACAACATTAGTACTCTTGTTATAAATATTTTAGCTTGGTTTTTTCTTTTGCTTGTTATATAGAAAAAATGAACATGTTTAAAGATCCGTACATAAAACAGAAGCAAATGTTTGAAACTAATTCTATTAACACAAATGATGTGTCACACATGTTCAGAACAAAGGAGGTGGTGCAACGAGAGTGACATCGAGTGTGTCGGTAAAAAATACACTTGAAGTCAGGAGAAAACTCACAGTCAGCATTAATACATCTAAACACATAGCGTGAATGCTGGCCACAACCTTCACAAAATACGTCTATGGTGAAATGAAGTATAAGATGAGGATGACTTTGGTAATAAGCGGGTCAAAAATTGAACTACATAGAACATCTAAACCTCTGATGCCCTGATTGTAATTGTAACTAAAACCATTAGAGAACCATCGAAAAGCTCCACATATGAAAACATCAAAAAATGACATTGTTGGAGTCAAGAGTATGCTAAAACGACTCCCGTCGGTGCAATCAAGCATTCCAGTTCTCTCCGGCAACGCGTATTTGCTTTCAATTAATCTATCCTTGAATCAAGAAGGTAATACAAAATCTTTATTTTAAATTTTCAATAACCAATTTGCACTGACAATGCACTCATAACATTTAATTTTGCTGCAACTATGTTTAGCACTAATTTGACCACAAAAAAAAATAAAATTAGGTTATGGATCTTCATTAGTACATTCGCTGTTAATCATGAATTATGGAAGATCGAACACAAGATATCGGGAAACAAGTTTTGCACCCTCTTGATGCCCAACTACCCACATGCAATGTCGTTACTCGTTTCAGACACACCGGCAATAGCATTGTATTTTGCGGACTATACAAAAACTTGAAGAAGAGCTGTTATCGGAGATACAAGCAAAAATGGATTAAGGTGGAGATGAAGGTGTNAGACCATCTCTGTCTTCGAATCTCACACACTCCTAAACGTTAACATGGCGAACGTTACCAAACTCACGACTACTAATTTTCTGATGTGGAGTCGTCAAATCCATGCCTTGCTCAATGGATATGATCTTGCAAGCTATCTCGATGAATCCTCTGCGGTTCCGCCGTCCACCATCACCACAGATGGTGCTGTCTCTGCAAATCCAGCGTATACACTCTGGAAGCGACAAGATCAACTGATCTATAGTGCTTTGCTCGGTGCTATTTCGATGACAATTCAACCGCTTCTGTCCGCTACCACAACCTCTGCTCAAATCTGGACCAAACTGTCTGACACCTATGCGAAACCAACTCGCGGTCATTGTCAACAGATCAGGCATCAGATCAAGCAATTGACGAAAGGTAACAAGTCAATCACCGAGTACTTCCAAGGCTTCACTATTCGATTTGATCAACTCGCTCTCCTCGGCAAACCAATGGATCATGAAGATCAGATTGATTACATTCTCGGAGGCCTTCCCGAAGAGTACAAGCAAGTTGTTGACCAGATTGAGGGACGTGATTCATCACCTTCTCTCACCGAGGTCCACGAGAAGTTGCTAAATTATGAAGTGAAGTTACAAGGCCCTGTTCTTCACTCCTCATCACTCCCAATTTCGGCGAACGTGGTCAATTATCGTGGGTCCAGCAGCAAGTATCGTGGTCAGAACCGTAACAACAACAGTCGCAATGCTCAGACGTGGTAACAACAGCAATTTCAGCCACGCTCGAATCACCCTTCTCCTCGTGGTTATCAAGGACGCTGTCAACTCTGCGGTATTCATGGTCATAGTGCGAGACGGTGCTCCCAACTTCAGGTTTCCAGCGGCTCATTTAATGCCTCTCCGAGACCATACACAAGTCTTTCCGTTCTGTGGCAGCCTCGAGCAAATATGGTCGCTGCGACCTCTTACAATCCAAACAATTGGATCCTCGACAGTGGTGCTACTCATCATCTCACCACCGACCTGAGCAATCTTTCCCTCCACCAACCGTACACCGGAGGAGAAGAAGTCACCATCGCTGATGGCTCATCGCTACCGATCTCACATACGGGTTCCACTTCTCTTACTACTCCATCTCGATCTCTTGCCTTAAGCGATATCCTCTATGTGCCCAACATACATAAGAATCTTATTTCTGTGTACCGCTTATGTAACGCTAATCAAGTGTATGTGGAATTCTTTCCTGCCCATTTTCAGGTGAAGGATCTCAGCACGGGGGCCCGATTACTCCAAGGCAGAACTAAAGACGAGCTATACGAGTGGCCATTTCAATCAAACACCACCATTTCACTCTTCGCCTCACCATCACCAAAAACAACCTTTCCCTCTTGGTATTCCCGACTTGGTCACCCGTCTTCTCAAATACTCCAACGCATTATTTCTCATTTTTCTTTACCGCTTTCTAATTCTTCGGACAAACAATTTTCTTGTTCTCCCTGTCATCTCAATAAAAGCCACAAACTACCATTTTTTTCAAACACTATTACTTCCACCCAACCTCTTGACTACTTATATAGCGATGTATGGACCTCACCTCTCATTTCGGTTGACAATTTTAAGTACTATCTCATACTAGTGGATCATCATACTCGGTATACGTGGTTCTATCCGTTGAAACAAAAATCACAAGTACGAGACACGTTTATCGCCTTTAAGGCACTGGTGGAGACTCGATTTCAATGCAAAATCCGAACGCTGTATTCTGATAACGGTGGGGAGTTCGTCGCGTTGCGACAATTTCTCGCACTACCCACATGTAATGTCGTTACTCGTTTCAGACACACCAGCAATAGCATTGTATTTTGCGGACTATACAAAAACTTGAAGAAGAGCTGTTATCGGAGATACAAGCAAAAATGGATTAAGGTGGAGATGAAGGTGTAGATGAATATGAAGATTTGTGTCATCTGAATCATCCTACTTTTGTTAACCCCTACCAGCCACAATTTATTATCGCCTTATAGGTGCTCGAGTTGGAGCATTTAGCGTAGTGAACTCATATCTGTTACGCTATAGGAGAAATTTTATCTATTTTCCTTATAAAAAGCTCCTTGACGTTATCTATTTTCCTTAGAGTACGGATCGTAGCGTGATTTGTAATCTATCAATTACAATCTCGTGTTTTGTCGGGCTTTTGACGTTATAATCTATTTTTTTAAAATTGTATGTCGTTAACTATGTTAAAAAAAATTGTTTAGGCCAAAGCATACGACTTTCAGGATCTAGATGATAATATCTAGTAAGGAATCTCATTGCTATTATTCAAATACGCATGAAACTTATGATTGCCGTGTAATTGGCTGGAATCCGTTTCTCGAAGGAAACTGGGTGTGATGATGGCTACATTTTTCTATTAGGAAGCCCAATTTGGTTGATAACCAGATTGACCCATATTTATATATATATATATATATATATATATATCTTTAT
>PKMM01007760.1:420269-451204 GCA_002933915.1 Eutrema heterophyllum | reverse complement strand
GGGACCCTAATTTTTTTACCTCTGAAAAACTCTCAGAGATTGAGGAGATCTGGACCACCGGACTTCGGCGGAGCCCATTCTCCGGCGTTGATTTCTCAACTCCGGTTAATTCTGTCGCGGGTTGATCCTTCAACGGTGGCATCTTGGGGATCCCGATAAGAATCTGAACGACTTCTCTCATCGTCGGTCTCTCAACTGCTTGTTCTTCGACATAGAGCATAACAACGTAGAAAACGTGCGTCACTTCGTGAATCGGAATCGAAGAAACTCTTGGATCTAACACTTAAAGAACCGATTCCTTATTAGAATCAATCATTTTGCGAACCCATTGCAACACTATTAGAATTTGCGGAAGTGGGTATTTCATTAAGAGTTAAACGCTATAAATAGTTACATGATTTAACCTAATACAAACTAATATGAAATTACATAAGTAACTAATTATACATATATACTAGAACTTGTGAATATTACAAATATCATCCTCAATAGCCCCCTCAAGTTGGAACATGAAGATTGAGAATGCCCAACTTGACAAGAAGCGTTTCATACTAAGCCCGAACTAACGATTTGGTTAAGACATCTGCGGGTTGTTCATGTGTAAAAATATGAATCAGAATGATAATCTTGTCCAAGATAGCATCACGAATGTGGTGACAATTAACCTCAATATGCTTTGTGCGTTGATGATGAACATGATTGGAGGCTAAATGAATCGCAGATTGATTGTCACACAATATACGAACTGAATCCGTTTGAGAAGCCCCAAAGAAATGTAACAGCTCTCGTAACCATTTGGCCTCGTGAGTAGCTTCAGACATGCTGTGATATTCCGCCTCTGCAGACGAAAGAGAAATGACATTTTGCTTCTTTGTTTTCCAACAAATAGGTGACCCACCAAGTAGGAATGTATACCCAAATAAGGAGCGACGAGTAATGCTACATGCTACGTAATCAGAATCACAATAACATTCAAGACGAAGATCGCTTGTAGCTGTAAGAATAATACCTTGACCAGGGGTCCCCTTAAGATAACAAACAGTACGCATCGCAGCTTCCCAATTAGAGATTCACGGTTTCTGCATAAATTGCGACAGAATGTAAACCGCATAAGATAGTTCTAGACGAGTAAGAGCTAAGTAGATAAGCTTGCCAACGATGCGATGATATTGAGCAGGACCCTGTAAAACTGATCTTCTACCCCCAGTCAAATGATGATTCACTTCAAGAGGAGTGTACGCCGGTTTCACCCCAAGTAGACCACACTCCGAAATAACATCAAGACAATATTTCCGCTGACATAGAAAAATCCCATCTTCATGTCTCGCAACTTCGATTCCGAGAAAATAGCGAAGTGGACCAAGATCCTTCATGTGAAAACATTCATTCAAATAAGCTTTGAAATCAGCGATAGTCGATGTGTCGTTTCCTCCAATGACCAGATCGTCAACATATACAATGACATAAAGATCCACTCCATTTTTCACCATCGAGAAAAGAGAGTAATCACTACCAGATTGGCGAAAACCATATCGAAGTAAGGCGGCATGAAACGTTGAAAACCAACAGCACGGAGCCTGTTTTAATCCATAAATCGACTTCTTAAGCTTGCACACTTTACGAGGAAAGTCAGAAGAAAAACCTTGTGGAAGAGTCATATACTTCCTCAGACAAAGTTCCATGAAGGAATGCATTATGGACATCCATCTGATGCAATTCCCATTTGCGTACCGCATCAATCTTGAAGAAACAACGAACTGTGGTCATCTTAGAAACCGGAGCTTAGGTCTCCTTGAAATCAACACCCTTCTTTTGGCGATTTCCAAGAGCTACTAAGCGAGCCTTATGCCGTTCCAAGGTACCGTCTGCTTTGTATTTGAGGCGATAAACCCACTTGCTACCAATGGTCTTCTTTCCCGGTGGAAGATCCATAACTGTCCATGTATCATTGTCCTCGAGAGCCTTAATCTCAGAAGCCATATCATTACGCAAATGATTGATCTCATAGCCTCACCAAAAGATGTCGGTTCAGCATCAATCGCCATCATATTTGCTAAAAACATCTTGTAACCTTTAGAAAAACGATCATAAGATACATAGTTAGCGATGGCATAAGGAATACCTGAAAGACCGGGAGGACATTGAAGCGGGGAATGTGATGAGTGATTGTGAGTTGAGAGTTGTTGAGCTGAATAAGTGACGTATGGTTTAAGCAAAACCGACTTTGTCTTTTCACGGTGTCCTCGACCAAGAGCAACAGTATCAATCGAAGGTAAGGCATCTTGAGACGATACAACATGATCATATCCAGTAGCATATGTAGAGGGGACAAAGAGAGTCGTTTCAAGAGGTGGTGATGTGACGCGATCAGAACTCGTGTCAATCGCTACTGCCGTCGTGTCGATCAACTCGTCGTGCACAACACCACTTTCCTTTGCGTTCACATCAGAACTCCCCCTTAATGAGGAGACATGAACAATGCAAGCAACCTCATCATCATCAAACGAAACATCACGACGCGCAGAAGACATCAGATCAAGATGCAAGAGGAAATTCATCTTCATTAAATACAACATCTCGTGTGACGAAATATTCGCGTAGGTCAAGATCATACACACACCACCCTTTTTGGTTATATGGATAATCGAGAAATAAAAAACGAGTAGCTTGTTCATCAAACTTATCACGAGGTCGCGTTCCCTTATGAGCATAGTAAAGACATCCGAAGATGATCATAAGTAGGCGCCTTTTTGAACAAAAGTTCAAACGGTGTCTTTCCAACAAGTATAACTAAGGGCGTTCTATTGATGAGATAACACGATGTAAGTACACAATCACCCCCAAAACTCAATTGGTAACGAAGCTTGAAACCGCAAAGCTCGAGCGACATTAAGAATGTGTCGGTGTTTCCGTTCCACCCGACCATTCTACTGCGGTGTTCCAACACAAGACGTTTAATGAATTATTCCTTGAGAAGCGAAATAATTCTTCAAACACATGAATTCAGTACCGTTATCACTACGGACCATTTGTACTTTGCTACTAAATTGCCGTTCGACCATAGGGAGGAAATATTGAAAATGCTCTGTGACTTCATTCTTAAACTTCATAAGAAATACCCAAACTGCGCGGGAAAAATCGTCGACTATCGTAAGAAAATACACTACACCACAAGTAGCTGGAGTGTTGTAAGGACCCCAAACGTCACAATGGATGAGAGAAAAAAATGCTCGCGGCTTTATTATTACTATCCGGAAAAGAAAACCGAGGCTGTTTAGCTCGAATAAAAATGTCGCAAGGTTCATTCGTTTTTGAACTAACATCTCCTAAATCCACAAAGCTCAACAAACTAGAAATCATAGAATCAGCAGAATGTCCCAAACGTCTATGCCATAACTCTTGACCGCGAACTGATCCAACAACATTGACATGAGCACAAAACACTTCCCGAAAATAGTACACTCCACCACACTCATCACCCGCTCCAATCATTTTCCTCGTTAAACGATCCTCAAGTAACAAAACTTATCAGTAAACACCCAGATACATGGTTTTTCTTTCAAAAGCTTTGCCACAGATAGCAATGTATTTGTTAGATTTGCAACAAAATACACTTCGGATAACACCACCGATTCTCGAAGACATAATTTTTCCTCGTTGTGTTGCCATAATCACGTCTCCATTTGGTAAACCAATAGGAGAAGGTAAAATACGTTGTACATCGAACTACAAATTCAAAGATCATGTGAGATGGTGAGAAGCACCAGTGTCAATAATCATACAGGAAAAATGATCAGAATAACTTGTTTGTTGCGTGTTAAGAAGTTGTTGCAGCGAATTCCATTGTTCCTTATTCAAGGTTAAGCCAATTTCCACCACGACCTCGATTCACACCATTAAAACTTCCTCTTCCTCCATTAAAACTTCCTCTACCTCCACGGTTCGAACCAGACCTCCAACTGTTCATGCCACAACATTGATTTCCATCATCTCGATTTTCAGGAAAACCATGGAGTTGGTAACAATCTTTCTTCATATGACCAGTACGTCCAAAATAATTCACACTATTGTAGATAGAGGACGAGAGTTCACGGGAAAGGATGACGTTGTTGTTGCTTTGACAGAAAATCCAACTACATTTGGTCTTGTAGCCATTATTGCCGAAACCTTTTGATGGCGTTCCTCCTGCATCACTATTGAGAACGCCGTGTTGAGAGTAGGTGGAGGATTCATACACAGTATGTTAGATCGTATCGTTCCAAATCGTGTGCTGTCAAGACCAAACAGAAACTCATTACGTCGGTTTCGGTCACATGTCTCTCTCTGTTCCTTATTCACTTTGCATCGTGAAATGCCACATCAGTAGATCGACAATAGCTCATACTCATCTAAATCATCCCAAATCAGCTTGAGTTTGCCAAAGTAATCTTGAATTGATAGATTACTTTGTTTGAATGTCATAACTTCAGCATGAAGCTCGTAGATACGAGGTTCGTTTCCAATAGAAAACCTCTCACGCAAACCTTCCCATAGTTGATACGCCATATCCGCACAAGAAATCGATCCTCTCAACAACTCATCGATCGTATTCATGATCCACGCCACCATCATTGAATTGATCATACCCCCACATCTTCAAATCATCACCCCCACTACGCTCTTTGATAACACCATCGAAAGTGGCGGATCTATGAATAAATGAAGACACGATAGCAATGTCAAAGACCGCTATCGAAAGTGGCGGATCTATTATCGCAAGCTATGTCAGAGCGCTTTTCTTTACGCTATCGTATCGTTAGACATGATAGCAATGTCAAAAACCGCTATATAAAGTGTCGGACCTATTATCGCGTGCGATGATAGAGCGCTTTCTACAACGCTATGGTATCGTTAAATAGCGTTTTTCGTGCGCTGCGGAAGGCTAATATTCTTGTAGTGAACCCTAGCTTGTTTTTCGCTTTGAGTGCGTTTCTCATAAGCTTGGACCATCTCTCATAATTATTTCATTTAATACCACCGAACAAATCATTTGACCTGAATCACTTGAGGGATTCATGTAGAAATCAGACAACATCGACACCTTCTTCACTTCTTCACCTCCCACTGCTTTTGCAAGCACACCACGCTCATCATCGCCAGCCATGTCATAGCAAACAGAAACAAATCACACAACACGTCACAAACTCTCGTCGAGTATGTGGAAACAAAGATGAAAAGAAACGAGATCTCAAAGAGGAGATTCTCAAAATGAAAGAGAAAGAGTTTGGATCGATATGAAACTTAAAGCTCTGATACTATATTAAAATTTGCAGAAGTGAGTATTTCATTAAGCGTTAAACGCTATAAATAGTTACATGATTTTTTTTTTTTTTTGAATGAATGTTAAATTATTATTCAAACCAAAAAAGATACTTCGTTTACAACAAGTGCAACTTCATTTTAAGGAAATAAAAGCATTAAAAACATAGTTTGCAGAATTTTTCCTTTCGATTAGGTTCTGCTTGCGAACCAAGCGACCAACGCTTCCTTGTATCTCAAATCTTTGTGTCTTATGGTATTGATCATGTTTCTCACATTTTTATCTTTGAGCATAATGTGGTGTAAGTGACCACATTTTGGAAAACGTATCGAAGTAGGAAACGCCTAATAAGAGAGCCAACTGATGATGATATTATCTGCAAAATAGAGCTCCAATCCAAAACGTAGTTTTGCCAAAGGAGCCCCTTGGTAAGATTTCTCCATATCTCTCGAGAGTAATTGCATGAGAAAAATAGGTGATCTCGAGTTTCAAGTTGTGTATTACGTAATACACATTCCCCTGTGATTCCCGGGTTCCACACTTTCATCCGTTCACCTGTTGATAAACGATTATGTACTACTAGCCAAGAGATGAAAGAAAGTTTCGGGGTTCTATGTTGGAACCAGATCCCATTTTTCCACTCCACCTTTTGCTTCTCCACCCTTAGTCTCATCCATGTTTCTTTCGAACAAAACGTTTGCTTGAAACTTCCATTTTTCCTTTGCCATAGTGAACGATCCTCTTGAGTTAGACCTGTGTCCTCTTATTTTTTGAATTTCATCTTCAATTCGATTTAGTAACTCACCTCGGCGTCTCCTAGAACGGTTGGATTCCAGCACTGATGATACTTTGGCGTAGACAAAGATTCTCAAATCAATTATGCCTCTTGCTCCCGTGAGATCCAACAAAGGACCAAGGTCACTCCAGTTATCGAACCAAAATAGAGTGTTTGAGCCACATCTAGTATTAACTTATAGAATTTTTTTTGCCAAATCCCTGTATTTCAACAACTTTTTCCACATCCAAGAACCCACGTTTGCCGTTTGATTCTCTCTCAAAGACTAGAAGTTTCCCACACGAATGAGTGTGGTCTTTATCCATTTCACCCATAAAGAATTATCCGTTGAGACGAATCGCCAGATCAGTTTTAAACAACATACAATGTTTACCTCCTTAAGAGATCTTATGCCCATACCACCTTCAGACTTTAGCGTACATAAATCTCTCCATGTAACTTTTGATTTTCGAGTACTAAGCTCCGGTCCCGACCACAAGAAAGCCGAGAAGAGGCTCTCTACTTCTTTTATATAGCTCTGCAGAAGACGGAGATCTGAAAGCCAAAAATTTGTGATTCCCGTTAAAACCGAGTTAATTAGTTGCACTCTTCCTGCATAAGATAGAAACCTTGCAGTCCAAGTCCCAATTTTTGCTCTAATATGCTCTAGTAAAGGTGCGTAATCCGACTTTGACATTCTCTTTGTCAGCAAAGGAAGACCGAGGTATCTCACCGTTAAGGTTCCTGCTGAAAAATCACATATGTTTTCAATATCGCTTTGAGTTTGGATCGGTACTCCACCATAGTACACTGTCGATTTTTCCATGCTAATTTTTAAACTTGAAATTTTACCAAAATCATCAAACACCTTCATAATTCTTTCAATAGATCTCATACTTCCATTCAAAAAAACCAATACGTCATATGCGAAGCATAAATGAATAATCTTCAAATTTATGCATTTTGGATGATAACCAAATCTCTGAGTAGCTCCAGCATTGTCTAGCAACTTAGACAAAATATTCATCCCAATCACGAACAGGTATGGAGATAGAGAACAACCTTGTCGAAGCCCTCTACTACTCTGAAAGTAACCCGCCAATTCCCCATTTACTTGAACCGAGAATGAAGTTGTTGATATGCATAGCATAATCCAATGTTTAAATCGATCAGGAATTCCCATTGCCATAAGAATATTTCGAAGAAATGACCATTGGATTGAGTCAAATGTTTTTGAAATATCTATCTTCATTGCACAACGAGGGCTTATAGTTTCTTTGTCGTAGTCTTTCACTAGTTCAGTTGCTAGAAGGATCTTCTCCATAGCAAATGATTTTTCACAAAAGCAGATTGACTATGCGAGATGAAGCTCGGGAGAATTGCTTTTAGACGGTGTGCAAGGATCTTTGATATTACCTTGTAGAGAACGTTACATCAAGAGATGGGGCGGTAGTCTTTCATCCCCTTAGCTTCTAGTTTTTTTTCGGAATGAGAGAAAGTATGGTAGAGTTAATACCTTTCAGAATAAAACCCTTTAGGTGTGATTGAATTGCCACTTTGAAATCCTTTCCGATTATGTGCCAAGCAGCCTTGTAAAATTCAGTTGTGTACCCATCTGGTCCCGGAGATTTGTTATTACCCATTGAGAAAAGAACCTTTTTAACCTCATCCTCTGTAACTTCCCGTACCAACTCAGCTCTCTCTCCTTCCAAAAATCTGAAATCCATCAACTCTTCAATTGATTGAACCATAATTCCTTCATAGTTGTCTTGCTCCTTGTTGAGAAATTCTTTAAAATATCTCTCTACTTCTCCTTTTATTTCATCCATCGTTTTAAGAATTTCCCCATTAGCACCTTCGATCTCTCGAATTGAGTTTATCGATTCTTGGACTTTAATTGCTCGATGCTTTGTTGTTACAATCTCCCACTTCTAACCAATGCTGCTTTGATTTATGCTTATATAATCCTTCTTCTAACTCAGACACATGTGAGCACTGGTCGTAAGCCTCTGCTTCTTCCAAAAAAATTTCATCCGACGGATTTTGCATGTTTTCCTTTTGCTTCACGCATAATGTTTCAAGAGCTGCCTTTGCTTTAGGAGGTAAGTCCCCCAGCTTGTCCCTACTGAGTTCGCGCAAATTGCCTTTTAAATTTTTGAGCTTCTTTGAGAATCGATGTATTGCAGAAATGGAGTGGAAAAGATCTTCTGTTTCACCCCAATATTCTGCTATCGTTGAATTGAATCCCGAAAGAGATGTTATAACATTCACGAATTTGAAAGGCTTCTTGGACTTTGGCTTTTCTGCATCAAATTGAATTCTACAACGAAGATGATCTGAGCAACATCATGCCTCAAAAACACAGTAGCTTCTCGGAAATTGTTGCATCCATCTCTCACTCATAAGAACACGATCTAGCTTTTTACAGATCAGATCCTCGCTTCTTTTATTACACTAGGTAAATAATTGTCCATGAGAATTTAAGTCTAAAAAAGTGCAGTATCAAGCTAGATCTTGGAAGTCTCTTGTACCTTGAGATATGCTTGGCGATGATTCATATCTAGAGTGTTCTTCTCTGGCTAGAATCTCATTGAAGTCTCCAAATACAAGCCAATGCTTGTTACGAAAATTCTGATTATCTTGATGTTCCCTCAAATCTTTCCACAAACTTCTTCTGTCTTCTTCAAAGTTTGAAGCATATACAAACGAACATAAGAATTCCTCCACTTGCTCCTCCAACAGAACAGAGCAAGTTATTACTTAACTACTTTTGTAGATAGGGGTCACCTTAACACTGTCATTCCACACCACCCATATGCGTCCCAATCTATTGAACTCATAGTTTGATACGAAGTTCCAGTTCTTGAAAACCGACTCCACAATTGACTTTTATTTTCTCTCCTTTACTCGTGTTTCCAACAAACTGAAACGGATTTCCTTCGATCCACTTTTTGACAACTGGCTTATTTTTTTTTTTGTTAAAACCACACATTCCAAAAGAATCCTGACATAAATTATGTTTTTTTGGCGCGACCTCTGTTGCTCGTTACCACTAGGTAAAATAACCTTTGTGCTCTGAGCTGATTTATCGGGACTACCTTATGAGAAGATTTAGAGGCTCTGGGGAGAGATTTTCTTGCTTCTTGAACCCCTTGATTATCCTCCATATTACTTTGATGTTGCGTTTGACCAATGACGGGCTCGTCTTCTACTATTTCCCCTTCCTCCATTGACTTATTAGGCTCGTCTTCTTTGCCCTCATCAACCGTAAGAAGTGAAAACCTCGATGGTGAGGCAAGTTTTTTCCGTCGATTTTAAGAACCATTTTCTCCACATGTTTCCCTGATTTCGCAGGAGATACTTTGACCCATTTTTCTTCTACCTCAGCTTCACAAATTCTTGATTCCAACGTTTCCAACTCCTCATGAGACTCAGTTTCTTGATTGTTGACCATCTTTTTGAAAGTTTAACCTATGATCCAACATTTTAGTCTTGTGTTTTGCTTTCTTGTCTTTTGTTATCTTACTTGCATTTGTTTTCTTTTGATAAAAACATAAAACCAACAAAAACGTTTTGTTCTAGTTTAGTTTGT
The DNA here is from genome assembly GCA_002933915.1 of Eutrema heterophyllum. NCBI lineage: Eukaryota > Viridiplantae > Streptophyta > Magnoliopsida > Brassicales > Brassicaceae > Eutrema > Eutrema heterophyllum. The sequence goes on along the minus strand of PKMM01007760.1, from coordinate 441,538 downwards.
TTCTCGTATATTTGGTGTGTAATATTTATTCCCTGTGGATTCGATCCTAAAGTGCTACATCGACATACCATTATGATTGCGGTAGTGTGCACTCTAGTAATTAATTGACGTGGTAAAACACAAATCAATTTGGCGCCATTGCCGGGGAATAAACGATTGCCATTAGAGTTATGATTCATTCCAAGTCTAGAGCCTTTTTATTTTCTTTTGTCATTAACTTTTTCTCTTTCTTGTGATCTTGATCTCTTAGGTGCGCAACTAGGAGTAGAGGGAACATGCAAAGAGAGAGTGAATAAGAGTCACAACCATCAAGCTAGAGACGTTAAACGCGCCATTGGGGGCTGTCCCAATTCTATACTCTATCTTTCGTTGCTTTTTGATTTTGTGGTGATTGTATCACCATGTTTAATAAATTTAATTTTTAAGTTTTGTAAGAATGAAATGGGCGAATAATGGGACGGATCAAAACGGCGAGCTTAACGCATCAAACCTTCTCATTGTGAATCCACTCCAAGGTACCTCTAACATTCTTTTTTTTTATATACATTTCTTTATTTTATTTCTCGTATTTTGATTTCTTTCTCGTTTTTACTTTCTCATCGTCTCGGTGAGAAGTAAGTCCGGGGAAGAAACCGTTACTAATTGTCTTTTAGTTGTTTTGTTTTCTTTGAGTCATTGCATTGTACATATTCTATTGCTGCACAAAAAATTTGAAAACATTAGTCTATGTGCATTCTAGACTTGACCACTCATTTCTAGATCATATAGTTTGCATTCATATGCATAACAGACAATGATTAAACACTTGGACTTTGAAAACATTGCCCTTGTTAAACATGTTATGATGCATGAACCGCTTTGAAAATTTGGAAAATCCATGCTTTGATCTCTTAGCTTGCATGTCTTTGATTCGGATGAAACTTGCTGTGATTTGATTCCAACTCTAGTTATTTGAACCTCACTTGAACATTAATTGTCTTGCCTAGGGGTTCGAAAATGCATTCTCATGATCTTAATATATATACTCGAATTTTCTTATCCACTTTGTCACTCTTGTGCTAATTCGAGTAGCTATCTTCATTTTTAGGGTAGTTCCCCACCTAATCACCAAAACCAATTCTTTCAAACCCTTGTTATTTGTGAGTGAGGCCTTTCTTGAAAATGCAAACAATTGTAAAAATCTTGTAAGAGAAAAAAACGACAAAGCTTATCTCCTTAGACGAGTGACTTGGATATTAGAAAATAGAATGGTTAAGCCTTTTTTGGGTGAAGTGAGGGAGATGGTTTGAGAAAATCGGGTAAAGGCTAAAGAAAGAAAGCAAGAAAACTCTAGGAAAGAAACAAATATTTAAGGTTGTATAAACTCTCCGTTAATAAAGAAAAAGAGTTTAGACTAAGAAAAAAAATCCCCCTAGAGTGTTGATAAAAGAAAAAGAAATGAGGTTGTGTATGATGTATATATCTAGCCAAAAGGGCTTGGGGTTTTACTTACGGGATGAGAGATGCAAGGCAATGAGCTTAAGACGAGAGATTAGAAAGCTATGATAGAATGAAAGATATTCTTTGATGCATCTTTGTTCCATTCCTTCCTTGTTTTGTCATGCATTACGTTTTCATGAGAATAAGTTACCCAAAAATTTGAACCTCCTCATACACTATGTTTTCAAACCTTTTCGTCCCAAACCGATTGAGAATGATTGAGATTCCCTTTGCGAGACCGCGTTTATAACAAAATTAATGAATGTCAAAGAGTTGGTTGATAGGCATGCTAGTGGATTCTTAAGTCTTAGGCACTAGAGTAAAAAATTCAAGTTGCGATAAAGATGGAGAAGTTCGTGAAAGTAAAAGCGATTTTAGCATCATGATATTTTTACCTAAGGATAGTTTCATGTGTTTCCTTTTGAATATAAGTCCCCGTCTTCAAACCTCTCTTCTTGGCTTATTTTGTTTTATTCGCTTGAAGACAACCAAAAGGCAAGTCCGGCGGAGTTGATAACACTATATTTTACATGTTTTAATCCCATGCATAGTTTTGGAATATTTTCATGTATTTGAGTCTCATTTTGTGTTAACTTGCATATTAGATGTCCTAGATTGTTTTTGTGTTCTTTTTGGCTTGCTGTAGCCTTTTTCAGGTACTTGGGAGTGGCTTGGATCAAAGGAGACGCTTGGATCTTGAAGGAAGGTCGAAAGAAGAGAAAAATGAACGTGGGATCGGTTTCAAACCGATCAAGATCCTTTGATAAAGACGATATGTCCGAAAGCTCCAATCGGATGAAAGTCTTGCCCTTTGAATTAGATTGGGAGCTCTTAATAAAAGTTATACGAAATTGAGTTAGCTTTCCACTGGAAGTGGTTTCATGTCATTCTCATCAGCAATTCGAGAGATGTGTTTGTTTTACTGAAGACATCATTACCGAAAAATGCAGCGGCAATCCAAAGCGGCTGAAAGATCATGTCAGATGGAAGCCTTCCCGTACCCAGTTTAATCACAACTTTGGACACAAGGTAGACAATTGAGTTAGCTTCGCGTGAGCGTTGGGTTCGTGTCATTCAGGGCTGTGGTTCAGGATATATGATTGATTTAGTAAAGACATGTCAAGCAGATCGGGTTTGCACTTTCACCAAACCCACTTTCACCAAACCTTCACCAAACCCACTTTTACTAGATCGTGAAGGTTTGATGAAGGTGGGTTTGGTAAAGGAGCAAACCCAATCTGCTTGACACGTCTTTACTAAATCGATCATATCTCTTGAACCACATCCCTGAATGACACGAACTCAACGCTCACACGAAGCTAACTCAATTGTCTATCTTGTGTCCAAAGTAACTGGGTATGGGAAGCCGCTTCGGATTGCCGCTGCATTTTCCGGCAATGACATGTCTTCAAACGCATCTCTCAAACTGCTGATGCGAATGACATGAAACCACTTCCAGTGGAAAGCTAACTCAATTTTGTATAACTTTCATTAAGAGCTCTCAATCTAATTCAAAGGGCAAGACTTTCATCCGATTGGAGCTTTCGGACACATCGTCTTGATCAAAGGATCTTGATCGGTTTAGTAGATCGGTTTGAAACCGATCCCACGTTCATTTTGCTCTTCTTTCGACCTTCTTTCAAGATCCAAGCCACTCCCAAGTACATGAAAAAGGCTCCAACAAGCCAAAAAGAACACAAAAACAACTAGGACATCTAATATGCAAGTTAATACAAAATGAGAGATTTAAATGCTTGAAAAGATCCCAAAACTATGCAAAGTGGAATTAAAACATATGAAAACAAAACCTTAAAAACATGTAAAATATGGTATTATCAACTCCCCCAGACTTGCCTTTTGCTTGTCCTCAACCGAATAAAGCAAAATAAGCCAAGAAGAGAAGTTTGAAGGCGGAGACTCATATCCAAAAGGAAATACATGAAACTGTCCTTAGGTAAAAATATCATGATGTTAAAATCGCTTTTACTCTCACGAATTTCTCCATCCCTATTGCAACTTGAATTTTTTACTCTAGTGCATAAGACTTAAGAATCCACTAGCATTCCTATCAACCAACTTTTTGACATTCATTAATTTTGGTATAAGCGCGGTCTCGCAAAAGGAATCTCAATCATTCTCAATCGGTTTGGGATGAAAAGGTTTGAAAGCATAGTGTATGAGGAGCTCAAATTGTTGGGTAACTTACTCTCATGAAAACGTAATGCATGACAAAACGAAAAAGCAAAGAATGGAACAAAGATGCATCAAAGAATATCTTCCATCCTATCATAGCTTTCTAATCTCTCGTCTTAAGCTCATTGCCTTGCATCTCTCATCCCGTAAGTAAAACCCCAAGCTCTTTTGGCTATATATATACATCGTACACAACCTCATTTCTTTTTCTTTTATCAACACTCTAGGGAGATTTCTTTTCTTAGTCTAAACTCTTATTCTTTTTATTTTTATTTATTAACCGATAGTTTAGACAACCTTGAATATTTGTTTCTTTCTTAGAGTTTCTTGTTTTCTTTTCGCTTTTCTTTTCTTTCTTTAGGCTCTTTCTTTAGTCTTTACCCGATTTTCTCAAACCATCTCCCTCACTTCACTCACCATTCACCCAAAAAAGCTTAACCATTCTATTTACCAATACTCAAGTCACTCGTTTAAGGAAGATAAGCTTTGTCGTTCCTTTCTCTTACAAGATTTTTACAATTATGTGCATTTTCAAAAAAGGCCTCACTCACAAATAACAAGGGTTTGAAAAAATTGGTTTTGGTGATTAGGTGGGGAACTACCCTAAAAATGAAGATAGCTACTTGAATTAGCACAAGAGTGACAAAATGGATAAGAAAATTCGAGTATTTATATTAAGACCATGAGAATGCATTTTCGAACCCTTAGACGAGACAATTAATGTTCAAGTGAGGTTCAAATAACTAGAGTTGGAATCAAATCACAGCAAACTTCATCCTAATCAAAGACATGCAAACCAAGAGATTAAAGCATGGATTTTCCAAATTTTCAAAGCGGTTCATGCATCATAACATGTTTAACAAGGGCAACGTTTTCAAAATCCAAGTGTTTAATCATTGTCCTCTATGCATATGAATGTAAATTATATGATCTAGAAATGAGTGATCAAGTCAAATCTAGAATGCACATAGACTAATGCAAACTACTTGATGTTTTTGATTTTTTTCAAATTTTTGGTGCTTTTCTATGCAATAGAATATGTACACTGCAATGACTCAAAGAAAGTAAAATAAAACAACTAAAAGACAATTAGTAACGGTTTCCTCCCCAGACTTACTTCTCACCGTTTCGGTGAAAAAGTAAAAACGAGAAAGAAATCAAAATACGAGAAATAAAATAAAATAAAGAAATGTATATAAAAAAAAATAATGTTAGAGGTACCTTGGAGTGGAATGTGTGGATTCACAATGAAGAGGTTTGATTCGTTAAACTCACCGGTTTGGCCGTTTTGATCCGTCCCATTATTCACCCATTTTATTCCTACAAAACTTTAAAATAAAATTTATTAAACATGGTGATACAATCACTACAAAATCAAAAAACAACAAAAGATAGAGGATAAAATTGGAGAAGCCCCCAATGGCGCGTTTAACGACTCTAACTTGACGGTTGTGACTCTTATTCACTCTCTCTTTGCTTGTTCCCTCTACTCCTCGTTGCGCATCTAGAAGATCAAGATCACAAGAAAGAGAAAATGTTAGTGACAAAAGAAAATAAAAAGACTCTAAACTTAGAATGAATCCTAGCTCTAATGTGCAATCGTTTATTCTCCGGCACCGGCGTCAAATTGATTATTGAGTTTTTTAGGTTCGTAGAATTACCTATTTAACATAATACAAACTAATAATTACATAAGTAACTAATTATACATATATACTATAGAACTTGTGAATATTACAAATATCATCCTCAATAAACACTGTCTTTGCAAGGACCAAGATAAGGACCACAGAGATCAGGATTACCCAAGAACGATGTGTAGTTGAAATAGCTGAATTGTCCGGTTCCTGGAACAAAACCTGAGAGGTTGTTGTAAGAGAAATCAAGCGATGTTAAGCTCTGCATTGACGAGATCGAACCAGGGATTGTTCCGACGAGATGGTTTCTCGACAGATTCAAGTAATTTAATATCCTCATACCAGTGATCTCGTTTGGGATTTCACCAGAGAGCTCGTTTCGGCTCAGATCGACGAACGTCAAGAGCTTGCAGTTGCTGATCTCCGGCGCGATTCGACCGGAGAACAAGTTGTGGCTGAAATCAATCTTCGATAGTTGCTGGAGCTTCCCTACCTCTGAAGGAATCGGTCCTTCGAACTTGTTTCCGTCGAGGAGAAGGTTTTGAACGCCGGTGAAGTTTCCGATCGCCGGAGGTAATGGACCTGAGAACTGGTTGTTTGATAAACTGATCTGACCTAGATTGACTGAAACACCTCCGGCCACCGGTAATTCGCCGGTGAGGTAGTTATCTTGGAGCTCCACTTGAGTTAGTTTGGGTAATCCAAAAAGCCCTTTAGGGATTGACCCGTTTAGGAAATTCTCGCCCATTTGGATCCGGGTCAGAGACTCGCATTTGCCCAGAGAATCAGGGATTGAACCAAAGAGGAAGTTTCCTAAAGTGATTAGGGTTTCTAATTTGTTACCGGAGCACATGTTCGGCGGTAAAGTTCCGGTGAGTTTGTTGGAGGAGAGATCGACGAGATTGAGTTTACCGTTTTCCCCCAATTTCTGCGGGATGCTTCCGGTAAAATTGTTTTCCCAAAGCTGCAACACTTCCAGCTCCGGTAATTCTCCGATACACTCCGGTATCTCGCCGTGGAGTTTGTTTATGAAGAGATTCAAGAACGTGAGGTTTTTCAGCTCTGCGAAACTCGCTGGAATCTCTCCGGTGAACATGTTGTTAGACAAATCCATTGATTTCAAGCTCGAAAGCGTTCCCAGCTCCCAATTTAACGGCCCAGAGAACCCATTCACTTGCAGGAAAAGCGTATCGAGTTTCTGAAGCTTCCCGATCTCCGCCGGAATTTCTCCGGTCAATCCGCAATCAGCGGCGTCGAATCGGACGAGCTCCGATAGATTTCCGATCTCCGGAGGAAGACCGTCCTCGAAAGCGTTGAGGTAGCCTATATAGAGTTCCCGGAGAGTCGTTAAGTTTCCGATCTCTGGAGGGATTTTGCCTACTAGCTCGTTGCCGGATACCGCCAAGTACTCGATAACCGGCCAGCTTCCGTAAGAGGACGGGATCCGACCGGCGAAGTAGTTCCCGCCGAGGTGGAGATGTCGGAGCTGAGTCAGATTGGTGACGGAAAGCGGCAAATCTCCGGTCAAGTTGTTGTTGTAGACATCAAGAACGCGGAGATTCACTAATCCAGATGAAATCTCATCGGGAAACGAACCGTTGAAGACATTGTTTGAGAGATTCAAGTGACGAAGCCCGGAGAGATTCGACATCTCCGGCGGGATTGGACCGGAGATCTGATTTTCAGCTAGCGACAGATTCTGGAGAAAACGTAAATGAGATACGTCTGGAGAGAGAGTACCGGAGAGGTTGAGGTCGGAGAGGTCAAGAGAGGTCACGTGCCGGCGAGAGACGTCGCACGTGACACCAGTCCATGTACAGAAGCTGGCTGAGGCATTCCAGGAGGCGAGAGGCGAGTTTGAATCATCTCCGGCGCCGGTGAGAGAGGATTTAAGTGAGATAAGGGCACGGAACTCGGAGACTGGTCGGCCGGCGGGGAAGGAATGAGAAATGTGAAGGAGAAAAAGAAGAAGAAGAAGCTTCATTGTTTCTCTCTCTCCCTTCTCTGTGAGAGACTGAGAGATTAGGGTTATGAACTTAGATGGTGTGCGTGTGGTGAGAGGGTAAGTGAAGAAGAACATGAGGAGGGAGTGATTTTTATTTTATAATTGTAAATTACTGTACTTGTTGTTGTAGAAGTCAAAAAAATCAGGCAGAGTGGAGAATCAAGAAAATTAGGTAACGGAGCCCACTGTCTCTTACTTTTATCCTATATAAACGATCGATCGAAATCGATTCATTGTAAACGCACCTCAAAAACTTATAATAAAATAAAATCTCTCTCGTGTCTCTCTTCTTTCATGTATCTTTTGATATTCGGATATAATATTTTTATTTTTATTAATATTTATTTNATAATTATTTATTGTTATTATTATAGTAGACGTCTCAGACGCCACCTAAATTATTTACTGTTAATATTATAGTGGACGTCTCAGACGCCACAAACATTATTTACTGTTTAAATGTGGATGATTCTGTCACCACAATATATCCGTTAATTATTTGTTTGTTATGGTTATTATATAAGGAGGTTCGGCCGCTTGTATATAAACATTTTATCTAAAATTGATAGATTTAACTGATACATATTAAAATTTCCATATTGATTTTCTTTGATTCCAACGGTCACAAAGAAAAAATTTCAAATTTCTTACTTTTTCCAACGGTTATGAACAGTATTTTCAATCTATAAATATACTTAACTTTCACTCATTTTTCTTCACTCAAACATTTCATCTCCTCTCAAATCTTTCTCAAGAATTTTCTTAGATTTCTTTTGTAAGAAAAATGTTTCGAAAAATAATTAGTTTGTTATTGCTTTTAAGTTCAATTATAATTTTTGCTTCTATTTATGGTCTCTTCGTTGGAGTAGTTAGTCCCGAAGAGTTTACCCCAACTGTTGTGCTAGATTTCTATGCACTATTTTTTTTTGTAATTGCTTTAGTTATTCATGTAAACGGTTTATAATAAAAATTGAAATAAAATTATATTTCTAATAATATTTTTGTGATTTTATTTTTAGAAATCTAAAATGTCAAACATTGACAAGCTCAAGTTTCCAGCTCTAAAAATAACTATAGCAAACTACATTGAATGGATCACCAATACTGAGCTCTATCTAGACTAAAAAAAAATTGTCTGAGACAATAAAAGAAGGAAACAAATCGCCAGCCGAAGATAAGGCAAATGCGATAATTTTCTTAAGGAAACATCTCGACGAAAATGTGTCGCATGATTATGCGAACATAAAAGATCCAGCAGAGCTTTGGAAAGCTCTAAAAAAAGGGTTTGATAATCAAAAGGAAATAACTCTCCCTCACGCCTTAGAGGAGTGGAAAAACCTGAGGTTTCAGGATTTTGAAAAAGTGGGAGAATATAATTCCGCTATTTTGAGAGTGGTATCACAATTGAGATATTGTGGTAAACCTGTCTTCGAAGCAGAAATGCTCGAGAAGACATATCTCACTTTTCACAAAGAACACCGTATTCTGCAAGAACTCTATAGGAGTCGCGGGTACACTAGGTTTTCTGAGTTAATTGTGACTCTCATATTGGCGGAGAAGAATTGTGAGCTTCTTATAAAGAACCACAATTCTAGACCTACGGGAACCAAAGCATTCCCGGAAGTAAATGCAACGGATGTAAAAAATCCGGAGAGAAAAAATCAAACCTATCAAGGTCGTGGCCGTCGATTTAATCGCGGACGTGGGAAAACTTACAACCCGAAAGGGAGGGGACCATACAAATGGGTTCAACCTAAACATTTTTCGAAAGGAAAAGGACCACAAGAAAAATTTGCCCAGAAGCAGGAAAATGTCTGTTTCAGATGCGGATCCAAAGGGCATTGGTCCCATGTATGTCGAACTCCCCCACACCTTTGAAAGTTGTACCAAGAATCCGTTAAAGGCAAAGGGAAGGAAGTAAACCTTACAGAACACTTTGAGGGTACAACGTACCTCGATTCTTCCGACTTCGAAAATAATTTCGACGAGACCGCTTTTGCGGATAACTGGAAATGTTGTAGTGAGACTACTGAATAAGTCTCCAGTTATGCCATGTATAATATTTTGTATTTCAGTTTGAAACAAATAATATTATTATGTATTTCAGTTTTAATGAATAAATATTGTTTTCTTAAATATATAATTATAAACGTTTTTTTACCTTCTCTTTATTTGATGTTTATGTGAAATACAGATAATAGACCACAATGCAAAAGAGACAATATCCAAGGAGAAAATTCGAGAAATTTGCATAGCAGATAGTGGAACCACTCACACTATTCTAAAGAAAAAAGAATATTTCTCGAATATGAAACCGACAAACTTATTGTTAATACAATATCAGGTTTTACAGACCTGATTAAAGGAAGTGGCAAAGCCAATTTTATGTTGCCTAATAGAACAAAATTTTCCATAAATGATGCTTTGTATTCTCCGAATTCTAAGAGGAATTTGTTGAGTTTCAAAGACATATATCTTCAAGGATATGAAACTCAGTCTGCAACAGAGAATGGAAAGAAGTATATGTATATAACTTCTGATAAATAAGACAAAAGGCTTATATTGGAAAAACTTCCAACACTTCCTTCTGGTTTGCATCACACTTATATAGATGCAATAGAATCACATCTCGTGATCAAACGAAATCAAGATGATTTCATACTATGGCTGATCGCCTCGGTCAACCAGGCACCACAATGATGCGTAAAATCATAGAGAGCTCACAAGGTCATTCCCTAAAAATCCAAGAGATATACCAGGGGAATAAAATGACATGTGTTGCATGTTCTCTTGGAAAATTGATCATAAGGCTATCGCCAACCAAAATTGATAAAGAATCAGCAAAGTTCCTTGAACGAATTCAAGGCGATATTTGTGGACCAATACATCCACCATGTAGACCATTCCACTATTTTATGGTGTTAATTGACGCATCCAGCAGATGGTCACATGTTTGTCTATTATCATCTCAAAATGTTGCATTTGCGAGATTTCTAACTCATATAATCAAACTGCGAGCACAATTTTCTGATTATCCCATTAAAAGAGTTAGACTAGACAACGCTGGTGAATTCACATCCCAAGCATTCAATGATTATTGTATGGTAACGGGGATTGAAATTGAACATTCTGTACCACATGTTCACACACAAAATGGTTTGGCTGAATCATTAATTAAACGTATGCAACTCATTGCAAGAACATTGATCATGAGATCAAAACTTCCAACCTCTATATGGGGACATGCCATTTTGCATGCAGAAGCACTTGTCCTAGTGAGACCAAGTGCGTATCATAAGTATTCCCCATTACAATTGGCATTTGGTAGAGAACCAAATATTTCTCATCTAAGAATTTTTGGTTGTGCGGTATACTTGCCAATAGCACCACCACAACGTACAAAGATGGGATCACAAAGAAGGTTGGGAATATATGTTGGTTGTGATTCTCCATCAATTATACGATACCTAGAACCACAGACTGGTGACGTCTTTACGGCACGTTTTGCCGATTGTCATTTTGATGAGAAAGTATTCCCGGTTCTAGGGGAGAAAACAAACAAGTAGGAAATGATATCAAATGGAGTGAGCCAACCTTGTTGCACCTTGATCCTCCTACTAAATAGTCAGAACTAGAAGTTCGACGAATCATGCATTTACAGAGTATAGCAAATCAGCTACATGATGCATTTGCAGATACTAAAACGGTAACTAAATCACATATACCAGCTGCAAATGCCCATGCTCGTATTGAAATACCACAAGAAAGTGAAAGAGCAGATGATACACATGAGTCAAGAACACGCTTAAAGCGTGGTAGACATGTTGGTTCTAAGGATAAAAATCCTAGAAAATGAAAGGGAGCTGAAAAGCATGATATTCCCAAAATAGCAAAAAGCATTTTGGAAGAAGCAAATCATGAGACTAATGATAATATAGAACATCATAAACCTGAAGGAAATCATGAAATTTCCATCAACTACATCCATAATGGAAAGATATGGAATCGAAATGAAATGGATGATGTCGATGACGTTTTCTCATACCTTGTTTCAAAGGAAATAAATGAGGAAAACGAAAATCCAGAACCAAAGTCTGTTTACGAATGTCAAATAAGACATGACTGGATAAAATGGAAAGATGCTATGTAAGTCGAATTTGATTTGCTTAATAAATGAAAAGTATTCGGACCTATTGTGCTCACACCTAAATATGTGAAGCCGGTTGGATACAAATGGGTTTTCGTTCGAAAACGAAATGAGAAAAACGAGATTATGAGATACAAAGCTCGCCTCGTGGTTCAAGGTTTCTCTCAAAGACATGGGATCGATTACAAGGAAATATATTCTCCTGTTATGGATGCAATCACGTTTAGATTCTTAATGAGTCTAGCGGCTGATGAAAATCTAGAGATGCGTTTCATGGATGTTGTTACATCATATTTATATGGATCATTAGATAATGGTATCTATATGAGAATTCCTAATGGGTTTAAGATGCCATCAGCATTAAATTCCAAACCTAAAAAGTTATGTGCAATAAAATTGCAAAGATCATTATATGGGTTAAAGCAATCTGGACGTATGTGGTACAATCGTCTCAGTGAGCATTTAGCAAAAGAAGGATATGTGAACAATCATATATGCCCATGTGTTTTCATAAGGAAAACAGTTACCGGATTTGTAATTATCGCGGTATATGTTGATGATCTAAATATTATCGGAACTCAAGGGGAAATACAAAAGGCATCCGAATATTTAAAAGGAGAATTTGAGATGAAAGATCTCGGACAGACAAAGTACTGTCTTGGCCTACAAATTGAGCATTCTCAAAAGGGTATATTTGTGCATCAATCCACATATACCAAAAGAGTGTTAAAACGCTTTAATATGGATAAAGCAACTCCTCTAACTACCTCAATGATTGTTAGATCACTCAAAGTCGAAAATGATCCATTTCGACCACATGCATGAGGAAAATGAAGAGATACTTGGTCCTCAAATACCATATCTAAGTGAAATTGGAGCCCTTATGTATTTGGCAAATTGTACAAGACATGATATATCATTTTCCGTTAATCTTTTGGCAAGATTCTGTTCGTCCCCTACGCGAAGACATTGGAATGGAATCAAACATATATTTCGCTACCTTCAAGGGACTATTGATTTAGGATTATTATATCCTAAAAACTCAAACGGTCAAATGATTGGTTTTGCAGATGCATGATATTTGTCAGATCCACATAAAGCCCCATCACAAACAAGGTATGTGTTCACGATATGAGGCACCGCTATATTTTGGCGTTCTCAGAAGCAGACGCTTGTGGCCACTTCTTCGAATCATGCTGAAATTATCGCACTCGATGAAGCAAGTAGAGAATGTGTGTGGTTGAGATCAATTAGTCACCACATCCTATCAAGCAGTGGAATTCGCATAAATACGGAGCCAACTATCTTATATGAAGACAACGCTGCATGTGTTGCTCAGACAAAAGAAGGATATATCAAAAGTGATATAACCAAACATATCTCTCCGAAGTTCTTCTCATACACTCAAGAACTCGAGAAGAATAAAGAAATTCAAGTGAGATATGTCCAATCATGTGGAAATGCAGCAGATCTCTTCACGAAATCGTTACCCACCTCTATGTTCAGGAAACATGTCCATAACATTGGAATGCGTCATCAACGAGACTTATAAGATGACATTCTAGTCATTCGAATGGGAGCTTGCGTGGTTGTACTCTTTTTACCTTCTTATGGTTTTTCCCACTGGGTTTTATTCGAAAGGTTTTTAACGAGGCAACAAAAATATAACGCAAAGGATAATAGTGACACTGGTTTCCAAGAGGAAGTGTTGTAAAAGTTAAGAAAATTAGGCAAAGTAGAGAGTCAAGAAAATTAGGTAACGGATCCCACTATCTCTTACTTTTGTTCTATATAAACGATCGAAATCGATTCATTGTAAACACACCTTAAAAACTTATAATACAATAAAATCTCTCTCGTGTCTTTCTCTTCTATCATAGTATCCCAATATTCTACCGGGTATAATATTTTTGTCTTTATTAATATTTATCTTTACGATAAATTATATTACTTTTTATAACGTTACTTTATTTATTGAACTTTTTTATTTTGTTTTTCTGCGATCGAAGGTGTTATTATATTATAAAAGGAGATAATATGTGCCAAGTCAGATTTCCGATTTTATTAAATGACTCTTTAACTTTAATTTAAAACTAAAAAGTGTTCATAGCTATTGGAGGTAGATTAACACAAAATGCAAATCAACAAATACTAGTTCTGAATGATTATTTTTTTTTCCAACTAATAACACTCCTGATTATCTAGCGATATCACTTCTTTCAATTTACAAGGTTAATAACAAAAAAAAAAAATGGCCTTATGTTTATATCGTTTAGTGGTTACAGCATTAAAAAAAAAAACAAAAGTTTCTATCATACTGAGTTCTAATTAAACTGAGAAAAATTTGCAAATATTTCAGATTCGAACCATTATGTTTTGACTAAACGAATAGTATTGTACGATGGAGAATATACTATTATCGGGGATGTTCATTTATTTGATTTTGGAACCATGTGTCTTGAAACATTTGAGAGGTGATGTTCTCCAAGTCATGCCAAAATATTATAATTTCTCATTTCATACGAATACAACTTTTATACATTCTAATTACCATGTGTTTTCTCTCAGTTAAATATATGCACATGGTAAAATCTAACTGGTATTTGGTAAAGCAAATAAACAGTGTAAATTGTTGACCCAACAAATTAAATCACTCGGAAAGGACAGGTAAATATTCTTAAACCTATGTTTTTTTAGGAAAACGACAATAGCTAAAAAGATCGTTATTGGTAATTCTAATCCCATACGCAAGTTAATGATGCCTTAAACTTTAAAAAGCGATAAACCCAATAATTAAATTAGATTTAACGGTGCAGATGCTATCATTCCAAGGGCATCCAATGGTGAGTAAAAAAGTTTACCAATCGTAGGACCCACTTTATAAAGAGAGGTTTATAGTAATTGGGCCGTAAGCTTTGGGCCCATGTGTCCGAAAATCAGAGTGAATTATTATGTTTTTTTTTTAATTGTGCCTTTTCACGTTACAATGCCACGAAATTTTGTTTTTTATTAGGTCGATATATGAAGAAAACAAAATTGCAATAGGTGAAAATATACAGTACAGTATAGTGTGATTTTTTATTCGTAGTAGCTACATAAATACGAAAACTAGTTCATATAATGAAATTCATCTCTCAAACATTGACAAAGAAGACGAGCAAAATATGTTTTTTTTTTTTTTTTTTATTAAACTTGGAAGTAATTCCATGCATTTTGTAAGGGTTTAGATTAATCTCCCGAACGGGCGTGAAGCCGTCCAGTTACACCCCACATGGCCAAGAGTTAGTTTAATAATTTTGCACCCGAGGAGACTCGATCTCTGGTCTGGACCAACATAGTCGAATCTTCTCCGAATGAAAACCACCCCACTACAACTTCTTGGTTCGAACAAAATATGTTCAGAAGGGCAATATATAAAAATTAGAAAACCCTTTGGTTAAGCTTCTTTGTAATATTTTACAAACCAGATAGTTATTAATGAAATTCAAATATCCTTTATATATAAATTGAGAAAGATTGATAAAAAAAAAACATTAGCTTCACATGTGTTTCTGAAAATGTTTAACTTAATAGTATAATTACACTCATACCATTCATATTAAACTTATGCATAATCATATAAACTTACTAAAATACAATGTTAAATCAATATTAGTTTCTAAGTTATTTCATTTCTAAAATAAATAAAAATATTTTTGAGTTTTTTTATTTCTGAATTATACTACTTCGTTTTATATGGTTATAAATTATATTTTCGAGATTTCTTTTTTATTGTGACAAATATTATTCTTACAAGTTCTATGTTTTCTTGCTCAAATTATTTATTTTTTTACAAAATCTCTTAGTTATATTTCATATCATACAAATTTCTGCATATTCACATTCAAATTAGATAATATAAAATCTAACATTCATATTATTTTTATGATTATTGACATATAAAGCGTATAACATTGTTCACACCCACATACTAATGATTATTGAGATAAAGCGTATAATATAGTTTGCTAATAGTCTCATCAAACTATATTTTAATTTGATGTTGTTTGATGCTAATATAGTTTGATGTTCATGGTCTTATCATCAAACACACACGTAAAAATGAATATATTTAATTTGTACGAATTGCATATTCAAATTCAAAATGGATTAAATTGTTTTAAGATTACCATTTATTTTGAATATTCAGATTCAAATCGTATTAAATTTCAAATTCAAATATAATCATATTAAATAGCATATTCAATTCATATCAAATTAAATTATTTTTTTCAAATCTAATCATAATAAATTGTATATTCAATTCAAAGAGAAAGACGGAGAAACATATCCCTTTGTTGGGTTGTTTTTTTTTCTTTTTTGATATTTTTAAAAAGCATACAATTATCTTTTACAGGGGTGTTATCAGCAAATCATCTAAAAATACAAACAACGTAAAATATTCAGTTATTTATTGCAAACAAATAAAAAAGCCACCTAACTATAAAAAAATACAAGTACACATCAATTTTTATCTATTTTAACTAACGAAAAAATTATATATGTTTTCTATAATTTAAAAAATATTACACTATTTTCATATTAATACTCACAATAGCTTACACCTAAAATTAATTAAATTATTTTCATCTCATATAATTTGTTTTTTTTAAATATCTACTAAAATAATTTATAATATCTTATTCCACAAGGCACGGATTACTACATGATTTAGAAAGAAAAGGAAGCTACATGAAAAAAAGATACTGCATATGTATGACTGATAATTATTAAAAAAGGTAATAATATTGCTGGTGGTAGGGAAATAACCAAAAAAGTTTGGTCAGTTATTGGTTTGACTGAAAACAAAAAAATCAGCCGTGGAGTCTTCCGTTGCGAGGAAATGACCAAATCAACAACAAAATATGCAAAATTGATATTCGTCGTAATTCCGATTAATTTAACATCGAGTTTACGATGAATATTTATATCGTCGTAAAATTGTCGTATGATCATCGTAATTTTAGACTTTACGACGACAATTATTTACGACGAATTTACATCCAACACATTTTTCGTCGTAATTTCGATGCAAATTCGTTGGTCATTTATATCGATTTAAATCCGACGCAACTTTCCATTGGAATACGACTGTTTTCTTGTAGCGCACAATCTTACCTTTGTTTTGTACCTTATATTGGATGTTGCTGAGACGTTATTGATATGTTTTGAGGGACTTATGTTAAATTTGTGGAGGTAAGACGAATCTTTACAATGGGTCTTCCTTTTACATCGCATCACGGTGGACAGATCTTGTTCGGACCCAAAGATGGGTACTTGTATTTCATGATGGGAGATAGAGGAAGCAAAGGAGATCCACACAACCAGGGGCGAAGTTAGCTAAGGATGAGGAGGTGCACATGCACCCATAATTTTTTTTTAAAATTCATGCAGTTTTTACCTTGTTTTTATGTGCACCCATAATAATTTGGAATTTGCACCTATTAAAAATTAGATAAAGTCCCAAAGAAGAAACAAAACAAATTAAATCTATTTAACAAGATAAAAATAACTTAGCCCATTTAAGAAAACATAAATAACTTAAACTTTAAAGTCCATTTATATCAACCAAATATTTTTTGTTAAAATTCTTAATTAATATGACATTATATTTTTAATATTTTATTTAATATTAGTGCATCCAGTCAAAAAAATTTCTGGATTCGCCCTTGCACACAACTTTGTACTGAACAAGAAATCATTGCTCGGGAAGATCATGAGATTCGATGTGAATAATGTTCCAGGTAATACATGCTATAACATTAGAACCATCTTCACAATGAACATGGATATTTGAATTTAGGTTCTTCTCTTCTCTTTGTTTTTTCAGATGCGAAAGCGATGCGCGAGTTTCAGCTATGGGGAAACTATTCTATACCAAAGGACAATCCGTTTTCTCTAGATAAGAATCTGCTGCCTGAAATATGGGCCATGGGACTCAGAAATCCATGGCGTTGTAGTTTTGATTCACAGAGACCTTCTTATTTCCTATCACCAAACCAATATTTTCTTACATTTTCTCTTCAGATTATTGATCAAAAGAGGCGATAATCTTTTCTTTCCATGTTGAGTTTGCAGGACAAATATGAAGAAGTGGATATGATCACTAAGGGAGGAAACTATGGTTGGCATTACTACGAGGGACCTTTACCGTTTAACCCCCCAAGTTCTTCTAAAATCAGCAACTCAACAAAGATTGCAAATCCGATCTTCCCGGTAATTGATAACTATGTATTTTATCATCTTGAGTCTCATATTTTCTTTTGTTTTCTTTATGTTTCATCTTGTTTTCATTGAATTTATATTGCAATTTAGGTCCAAGTCTCATTGCATTTTAGATGTCTTAGGTTGTTTTGTGTCTTCTTTTTGTTATTTTGTGTTAATTAGGCTGCTTAGGAGTGATTTGGAATCAATGGGAGTGCATGAAACTTGAAGAAAATGGAGGATACGCTTTTTGGTGCAAAACAAGTGAAACGCCAAAGCAGAGCCAGTCCAAAGTACCTGAAAGATTGGATCATACGAAGACCTTGAGCTCCGATTCAGCCTTGGAACTCTTGATGTGAATTGTAGGGAATTGAGTCTATCTTTCCAACGGAGGTTGTTTCATCAAGTTCGGAGCCATATTGCGGAAGTTATCCTCATTTCACTGAGCACATGTCCAGTCTGGCGAGCAAAAGAAGAAGGAGGAGAAACATGACCAGATCGATCGATCCAAGAACTTGGATCGATCGATCCCAAAAAACGCACACTTCCCAGATCGCCCGACACTGCCATATCGATCGATATCAAGTTTAGATCGATTGATATCAAGTTTAGATCGATCGATATCAAGTTTATATCGATCGATCCCCACCTTTGACCATTTTCTAGGCCGAAACTACCCGAAGTGCTCTAAATATCGACTCAGAAGAAGGGTTTTCATTGGGAATTAGCTTCGGTGATCTTCATAAAAGTTGTAGATAATTGAGTTAGCTTTCCAATGGAAGTAGTTTCAAGTCATGCTGAGCAATGGTTCGAGAGTTATGGTGGATTTAGTGAAGACGTATCAAACCGAAAACTAGTCTTCTGAAACAGTGTAAAAACGTCTTTGTAGCTACTTCACCTAATCTTGGTGACTTTGGACGCCCAAAACTCTATAATTATTGGTCTTTGGACCAGATCTATGTATCTTTTATCACTTTTAATAAAAACTCTAGAGAAAAAACCTTGTTCTTCTCTTGAAGATTTGCAATCTTTTGAAGATCTAGTTAAGTTTTCTTCAATCTTCTTCTACTTTTCTTCTTATTTTGCTTATGGCTTTCATTTGTACGGTTTATATTTGTGATTTAGCTATGTGTGAGTAGTTCTTTTAGGATTCTTGGGTGAAGTAGATTAGGGTGATTCTAGGTTTGTTCTTGATGTTTAGGAGTTAGATTACTTGAAATCCTTGTTCATTAAGTGTTCTTAATGCTAGATTGACATTGATCTAGTTGATCTAGAACCTAGGGAGTTTCATCACCTGGAAGGTGTTTGATGAAAGTCTTGAACAAATTTAATGAGTGCTTTTCATATCTTAGCCAACGGAAGTTGTAGTCTAAGGTGAATTGTGGCTATTTAGACTTGTGTTCATTGCTTGTTAGTCATAGAATCGCGAACGGACGTTTATGACTGTTTATGACTAAGAAAGGGGTTAATACCATGGACGTGGATTAATCTTTAGTAGTGTTCTAAGGCCTAAGGAGGTATTTAGTTGAATGTTTGAGCATCTTGAATAGATTAAATGATCACCCGAGTCGTTAACTTTACCCGAGAATTCGTTTGTTTAAATTGATATTAAACGTTCTCTCGATTACTTTGCTTCTCGTTTATTGGAATTGAAATTGTGTCATGTCACTTATTACTTTGTTTTTGTATGTTTCACTTGTTCGATAAAAAAACTCAATTATCGCTTAGATTAGATAGCGTCTTGTATTCTTAGTGCGTCGTTCTTATTTCCTTGTGGATTCAATCCCAAAGTGCTGCAATGACATGCCATTAGATTGATGTATTGTGCACAGTGGGTAATTGTGCGAACCGTAAAAAGTTCATTATCAATTTGGCGCCGTTGCCGGGGAAATTAACAATAGCCATTAGGATTTGGACGCTATTTGAGACTAAGTTGTTACTGATCTTTTTCACTTCGATTTCTCTTTGTCTTGTTTAGGTGCATGAACACAAGATCAAGTGGAAATGCAAATCTTGTTGAGCGTGTTGACAACATACGCGTACTAGAAAGAGCAAACACGAGAGCAAGACAAGAACGAGAAAGACACATTGAAAGGCTAGGTATGGAGGCAGTACAAGAACCTCCAATTGAACACCAAGAAGCTGCTGCACATGGTGTTGGTCACCAAGGTGTTGGTGTGAACCAAAACCACCCACCACGGCCGCCTAGACCAATTGGAGCCGGTGATGCTCCAAACACTCATGCTAACCGCCAAGGGATAACTCCACCACCGGTCGAAAACAATAACTTTGAGATCAAATCCGGTATTATCTCCATGGTGCAAGGCAACAAATTCCATGGGTTGGCCATGGAGGACCCATTAGACCACTTGGATCAATTTGATCGCATTTGTGGGATGACTAAGATCAATGGCATCTCTGAAGATGCATTTAAGCTAAGATTATTCCCTTTCTCTCTGGGAGACAAGGCGCATCAATGGGAAAAGAACCTTCCAACTGGATCAATCACATCTTGGGACCAATGCAAGAAGGCTTTTCTTGCAAAGTTCTTCTCCAACTCAAGAACGTCAAGACTCCGTAATGAAATATCCGGCTTTATCCAAAGGAACAACGAAAGCTTTTGTGAAGCTTGGGAGCACTTCAAGGGTTATACCATGAAATGTCCTCACCACGGCTTCTCAGATGAGTCTCTACTCAGCACTCTTTACCGTGGTGTACTACCCAAGTTTCGCATGCTACTTGATACAGCAAGCAACATGAACTTCTTGGGAAAGGAAGTCAATGAGGGAATGGAGCTTGTGGAGAACCTAGCTCTAAGCGATGGGAATTACAATGAAGACTATGACCGATCTTCGAGAGGAGGCGGTGACTATGAAGATGAAAGAAAGAAAGAGATGAAGGTTTTTAACGACAAAATGGACAAGCTTTTGAATGCTTCTCAAAAGTCTGTCAATTTTGTGGGAGATGTTGATGGAAACCAATGAATTCAGTATGATGGGGAAGATGACAATGAGCAAGTGGAAGTCAACTACTTGGGTGGTCAAGGGGGCTACCAAGGTGGCTTCAACCCCAACTATAGGAATCATCCAAATTTCTCCTATAGGAGCAACAATGTGGCAAACCCTCAAGACCAAGTGTATCCTCAACAAAACACTCAAGGTCAAGGTCTCCAGCAAAAGAGCTTCATCCCTTCCAACCAACAACGGACATTTGTTCCAAGGAACAACTTTCAAAGCAACCAAGGTGGGTTTCAACCTAAGCAACCATCTGCACCACCGGGTTTTGGACAACAAGGGCAAACCAGCAACCCCACTCCACAAGATAACGAAATGAAAACCATGCTTCAACAACTCTTACAAGGCCAAGCTAATGGAGCAATGGATTTGAACAAGAAAATGGCGGAAATCCACAACAAGGTGGATTGCTCTTACAATGACCTCAACTCCAAATTCGAGGCATTGTCGTCTAAGTTCAAGCAAATGGAGGGTAAAGGTGTTTCTTCTTCATCACGACCTCAAGGCACTTTACCGGGCAAACCCGAAGCCAACCCGAAAGAGTTTTGCAA
>PKMM01007760.1:352863-414610 GCA_002933915.1 Eutrema heterophyllum | reverse complement strand
GAGAGTTATGGTGGATTTAGTGAAGACGTATCAAACCGAAAACTAGTCTTCTGAAACAGTGTAAAAACGTCTTTGTAGCTACTTCACCTAATCTTGGTGACTTTGGACGCCCAAAACTCTATAATTATTGGTCTTTGGACCAGATCTATGTATCTTTTATCACTTTTAATAAAAACTCTAGAGAAAAAACTTTGTTATTCTCTTGAAGATTTGCAATCCTTTGAAGATCTAGTGAAGTTTTCTTCAATCTTCTTCTACTTTTCTTCTTATTTTGCTTATGGCTTTCATTTGTACGGTTTATATTTGTGATTTAGCTATGTGTGAGTAGTTCTTTTAGGATTCTTGGGTGAAGTAGATTAGGGTGATTCTAGGTTTGTTCTTGATGTTTAGGAGTTAGATTACTTGAAATCCTTGTTCATTAAGTGTTCTTAATGCTAGATTGACCTTGATCTAGTTGATCTAGAACCTAGGGAGTTTCATCACCTGGAAGGTGTTTGATGAAAGTCTTGAACAAATTTAATGAGTGCTTTTCATATCTTAGCCAACGGAAGTTGTAGTCTAAGGTGAATTGTGGCTATTTAGACTTGTGTTCATTGCTTGTTAGTCATAGAATCGCGAACAGACGTTTATGACTGTTTATGACTAAGAAAGGGGTTAATACCATGGACGTGGATTAATATTTAGTAGTGTTCTAAGGCCTAAGGAGGTATTTAGTCGAATGTTTGAGCATCTTGAATAGATTAAAGGATCACCCGAGTCGTTAACTTTACCCGAGAATTCGTTTGTTTAAATCGATATTAAACGTTGTCTCGATTACTTTGCTTCTCGTTTATTGGAATTGAAATTGTGTCATGTCACTTATTAAATTTATGTATGTTTCACTTGTTCGATAAAAAAACCCAATTATCGCTTAGATTAGATAGCGTCTTATATTCTTAGTGCGTCGTTCTTATTTCCTTGTGGATTCGATCCCAAAGTGCTACAATGACATGCCATTAGATTGAAGCATTGTGCACAGTGGGTAATTGTGCGAACCGTAAAAAGTTCATTATCAGTAATGTGGTACAATCATTCAGACATAAACCAGAAAGAAGGATATGCATCAATAACCGGAGGATACTTTTATCGTTCCTCCACCGATCTGTGCTTGTATGGAACGTACGTTCGCTCTTTCTTCTTCTCTTTATCTATCAAAACCAATATTGTGAATGAAGAAACAAATCCTCTGTTTTGTCTTTTAGGTATCTCTTTGCAGACTTATACGCTGGAGTTATTTGGGGTGGAGTTGAAACTCCAGTGGGTAGCGGAAACTTCAAGAGCTCTCATATTCCCTTACAATGCGCCTCAGATTCACCAATAACTTGCTCAACTTAACAGAGCCTTTGTCTTCATCTCCAACACTTGGCTTTGTGTTCTCCTTTGGAGAAGACAACAAGAAAGACATCTACTTACTTGCAAGCACTGGACTTTAGAGAATCGTTCGCCCGAGCCGATGTAGCTTCCATTGCCCTCTTGAAACCATAACGTCCGTAGCTCCTTCACAACAGCCTGATCGTTCTCCACCGTCTCCATCATCGTCTAAACGACTACACAGAATTAGTACTCTTCTTATAAATTTCTTAGCTTGGTTTATTTTTCTTTTGCTCGTTATATAGAGAAAATGAACATGTTTCAAGATCCGTACATAAAACAGAAGCAAATTAATTTCTTAGCTTGGTTTAATCTTTTGCTTGTGAAGAAAGAAATCACATTCATCGCAATGGTAAGGAGCTGCCAGAACTATCTGTAAATGCAGGTGAGACCAATTAACAAGTGTATAAAGTAAAGGCACACATAGTTTTTTAACGAGGTTCGTTTCCTACATCCCCGGGACTACGTCCAGTATTCGAATTCACTAGAATTAGAAAACAATTACAATTTCTAATCGCAAACGCGTAGATCAAGCACAACACTCTTGAAATACCGCTCCATTCAATAACATGAACTCTTCATGATAACCTAACCATGAGCTAAACTCCCCCAAGCCTAGACTTCAATTCACACACGATTTCTCTATGAAAACAGCATCAAGCACGCATGCTTAAATACCACCCGGCAGCACCGGTGCAACAACGTCCTCTCTGACATCTGCAGAATTCATAGATCAAATACCACAAGTGTGCAACACACATCACCACCCGTGTGCAATACCCAATCAAACCCTTTTTATTTTTCTTTCTTTTCTTCATCTTTTTCTTCTCTCAAGCTCTCTTCTTCTCTCTTGTATGTCCCATAAAGGCCACGCCCCTCTATATATATTAGACCAAACTTGCACTTCAAGTTTTCCAAATAACCATATAGCATATTTCCTTTCTTTAAGATATTTCTAAATCTTTTTGGAAATATTATCTTTTTCTAATATCTTCTCCTAAAAATATGGAAACACTCCAAGGCTGTAATATCCTCTTCAATATCCTCATCCAACTCATCAACCAACCATTGGTTCGAATCTCATCACTCAGATTCGTTCATATCCCAACAATCACACATCTTCACGTCCTGTATCACTTTCTGTACTACTTGTGACTGACACAGCAACACATGCATCTTCACTATCTTCTCAAGGGAAGAAGCGCAATGAACAAATGTAGCTTGTGAAACACGTAAAAGATATGGGTGACAAGAACACTTCACTACTTTGTCTTCCTTGGCCAGATCCGTGTGGTTTGTTTTGTGTTATGTGATTGAATGGTGAGTTGGTGACGACTCCATATTTACCATCTATGGGCTTATCATTATTTATGGTTAATAAGATCAAAATGATTTAATTAGCAAACGAAAAATATAGATCAAAGTGATTTGTTTTTAAATTATTTTTAGATACTCCATATTTTTATGATGAAGGAATGCTCTTGTGGCTCGCCATACGCCCACCGTAACAAAGCCATCGCGAAGCTTCTGCTCTCTTTTCCAACTCTATTTCAAACTCTTTTCTTTCAAAACTTTCTAAATTAGACAACTAAAAGATGCATTTATCGTAAAAAAGATGTATTTATTGTAAATTTTATATTCAATTCAACAAAAAAAATACCACCGGTTTGACCGCAAAAAAACATGGGGACGCGAGATCAAGTGAAAAAAAAAGTCAACAAAGTAAATTCTACGGTCGTCGCAGTAAACACCATACGACGTCGTTAACATCTCACTATAAACGTGACATCGATCTTCGAGATTTTCTAGTTAGACTTGGACAAGTAGACATAATCTAGTTAGACTTAAACGTGACATCGATGTTTGAGATGTTCTAGTTGGACTTGGACAAAGATCACACAAAATTTTCTAGTTAGAGTTAAACGTGACATCGATGTTTGAGATTTTCTAGTTAGACTTAGACAAGTATATACTCGAAGCTAGCTAGATGCAAGCGAAGCATTAACTAATATTAAATAGTGCTAATGATTTTTTTAAAATCAATTAACTAATCAATGTCATTATATTGTATTTTCATGAAGATGCATTATATTCAATTGGTTAACTGGTTGACTAAGCTGGTGACATGGTCAGAAAAGCTGATCTTTGGCCATTAATAATTTATATGAATCACATAGGAACGTGGGAGATGAGTTATATAGATAGCAAAAATGGCGTAAGGAGAAGAAGAGGAAAGAGAACGATGTTGGCGAGGGACGAAGACGAAGAACCGCTTAGCCCGATGGCGCGTCTGTTCCAATTGCCGGGCAACGACTGCTGCATCATCACCATGATCGGTTGCAAAACGAAGATCAATGCTGACGTCATTCTAAGTGACTTGAAGCAGAATGTTTCCAAGCATCCTCGTTTCTCAAGCAAATTGGTAAGAACACATATTGTACTAATTTGACTTAGTGTTTAGACTAAGTGTTTAATCTCCTATTTTACAGTCTGGTGATGGTTTAAGTTGGATTAAGGCTCAATTCAACGTAGAAGACCATGTATTTGTAGCGGATATAGATCCAAAAGAGATCAGCGAAGATGGAGAAAGTTTCGTTGAGGAGTACGTTTCACGTCTCACGATGCTTCCTCTCGATAAAGCAAGACCATTATGGGACATTCACATCCTCAACGTCAAAACATCTGATGCAGAAGCGGTTTGTGTAATAAGATCTCACCATTCATTAGGAGACGGAACATCCCTCATGTCTCTCCTAGTCGCCTGTACCCAGAAAACATCAGACCGGAACACAGTTTCTACAATTCCTGTTCTTAAACGGCGTCAAATGGTGCATAAAGACAAAGTCCCATGGTTCTTAAGATTGGTACTTGCGATTTGTTCATCCGTGAGATTGATTTGGAATACTTTCGTGGATATTTTGCTGGTCTTGGCAACAACTTTGTTCTTGAAGGATACAAAGACGCCTCTGAATGGCGATTGGGGTGTCGAGAGTAATCAGAAGAATTTTTGTCACAGAATTATCTCATTAGATGACATAAAACTTATAAAGGAAGCTATGAACATGGTAAGTTTTTGTGTTGATTTCTTGAAGCTAATCAATGACTATCTTTTATAAGGTTTTTCTTGAATCTGCTTATTTTTGTATTTAATTGTTACTAGACTATCAATGATGTTCTACTCGGAGTTACACAAGCTGCTCTTTCGTGCTATCTGGACAAATTTCCTGGTAAAATACGACTTCGCGCAGGTGTTTTTGTAAACTTAAGGCAAGATATTGGAATCCAGGTTAGAAACCTACCCAGTTATATTTCCATTACCCTCTGTCCAAATATAGAAAGGAACACACTTATTGTGACAACACAAAAACATGTATGAAGCCAATGGCAGATATGATGGCTAAGGATTCAAAATGCAGATGGGGAAACTATTTCAGCTCCATTGCTTTCCCATTCTCTATCGGCTTAGAAACCGATCCACTGGTGTATCTATTAAAGGCTAAATCAACTATGGATCGGAAAAAACACTCATGTCAAGCTGCTTTGTTATATTCAAATGTTGATTCCATCTTCAATACTTTTGGAGCCAAGGTATATATGAATTGATCATGTGAGCTCAAAATTGTTAGTATGTTCACGTTGAGGAACTAAGACCTCAACGTGCATTTGTAGGTAAGTGCAATAATTTTCAAACGGTTTGTCTCGAACACAACAACATTCATTTCAAATATGATTGGCCCAAAGGAAGAAATCAGTTTCCATGGCCATCCGATTGCTTACATCGCTCCAAGTGTCTATGGACACGCTCATGTACGTATCTCTTGTTGCAAACAAGAAGGGGAATGTAAAAAAAACAACTACATGCTCATTAATATATAACCTATTTAATTTTATTCTCTTTTTCTTCTCATATAATGTTCTTTTTTAATAGGCATTAACAATACATTTCCTAAGTTATGCGGAAAATATGGTAATCTCGATAGGGGTCGATCCAACGGCCGTACCAAATCCTCAAAAGCTTTGTGATGAAATGGAGGAGTCTCTGAAAGCTATGAAAGCTGCTCTCTTGGAAAGAGGGTTACTCTAATGTATGATATTTAATTATACATAAACTTAAGCGCACACTTAATTATTTTTCAAATATATATAATTTATATACAAAAATGTGGTGACATTTCTATAGTTACCATCAACTGTTTGTTTCGACTGATATATGTTTTAAAAAAAAAGAGTGATATTTTTCTTATCATCTATTCTATTAAAACATAAGTACTTCTAGTATTTGTATCCAAACACTCCATATTTTTGCGGGTGAGATGTGGTGTTGAAAATCTGTGATTTAAAAGATTTTATAAGACAACATACAAAAGATTTTTGAGATTTTTTTGGTTTAGTATATTAAAAATAAATAATGTTAAAGAAGAAATCAGAAAAAATATTTATAGAATTGCCAAACATGAATTTATAAAATAAATAATGTTAAAAAAATATTTTTCCAGAAATAATATTAAATTACCAAATATGAATTATTTTGTAGACAATCGAAAAAATCTAAAAATATAAATTTTTGGAAAATATTAAATCATATTATAATTTAAAGATTTTAAGTTGGAAATATCAAACAAAATTGTTTAAATTCCGCTAAATTTTATGATTTTAACTTAAATCATAAAAAATAAAAATTTATTTTAATACATTAAATTAATGTTTTGAAGTCTGACCCGGGAAGCAAACCTTAGAGTCCTTCGGGTCACCGGGTCCGTGGGTTGACCCGGTTCGATACAGTCCAACCGCAATTCACAATTAGTGAAATTATATATATATATAGTATGAAAACTAATAAATCTCTAAGATATGTTTGAAAAATATATGTTAAACTGACAAAGTAATTATTATTGTAGTTGATAAAGTATTATTCATAAACGAAAAAAGATCATACAATATCAGATTGTAAAATCAGAATGACTCAATAAGAACAATAAAGGAAACCCTTTGATTGCACTATAATTTTTTACTTAACCATGATCCATCCGGGTCAACGATTATGTCCGGTTCACGGTTATTTGTTGAGTTTTTACGAGTTTTACCGGATTTTATAGTTTCGGGTTTTAGAACTATATCCGGACCAGATTATTGTCTGGTCACGAGTTTTTCAGTATCTGAAAACATTACATTATATCTATAAAAAAAATATCCTGCCCGCGCATGTGAGAATCTAGTACATTTCTTAATAAAGCATCGTAAGAGCAGAAGTGATAAAATTTAAAGTGTAAATATGGAATATATTATCCAACGGCCGTACCAAATATTGAGGTATATCATAGACTCATAGTCTTAATTACTCCGCCGGTGATGGAATGTCATCTTAGAGAGTATAAAATTACCACATATCATACACTCATAGCATACCACCTGACCACTCAAACGGAGAAAAGTTGGAAATATTTTAAATTTAAACATCAACAACGGAAATGAGAACTAATTTATGCTTTGATTTTAGCTCAAGAAGAGTATGATCCTAAAGTCCTAAACCTATACTTCTCGGTCAAGAAAAAACAATGATTAATAATTATCTTATTTTTATGCTTCAGATAAAGATTTAAAGTGTAACAATGAAAAAATTAGGTCTATATTTATGAAATGTAGCCTCGAAAAAAAGCTTTGATTTGGATGGGTGTGTGGATCGCTTTGTTCACATTGATTGTGATTTTGTTTTACCTTGTATTGAGGTTTTTACTTTTTACTAGGCAAGTTCTAATCACTTTTGTTGTTAAAGGCTTAGTCCCAATTATTAGCTATGGCGTCTATTGTTTTGTAGATGTGGCGTGGGAAACGCAATCCGACTATGGAAGTCTTGGATGGATGTATTGCTCTTCAACTTCTCTGTTCGAACTTTTCTCTGAATCCCAATCGTCGATCCATCTACTGCACCATAATGACTCTCATAATGAGCTTCTTGGAATCTTTGATGAAACTAGACGGTTTCAAAACCGCATCATCTTTGTTTTTTTGAATTTTAAAAAAGGTGGTTTCACCTCTTTGCCGGGGACCAGAGCAAGTTATATGGTCACCTCCCAAATGAGTCATCTCTATCTCCTTTTGTTGTATGTCTTGTTTGGCCATTACTATGGCAGCCTCCCTTGCTAAAAGGGCTCTTTGTATTCTTGAAGATTTATTTCTTTTGTTATGATTGAATGAAAATACAATGCAAAGTGTATTCTTTGCTAGAATGTGGAAGAATCAAGGAACCATATGTTTTTCGAGTGCAGCTCATCAGATATATGGGAAAATCTCACAAGTAGGCTCCTCCATGACAGATTCTCTACAAGTTGGCACCAGATNAGTCATCTCTATCTCTTTTTGTTGTATGTCTTGTTTGGCCATAACTATGGCAGCCTCCCTTGCTAAAAGGGCTCTTTGTATTCTTGAAGAAGGGAATACAATGATTTATTTCTTTTGTTATGATTGAATGAAAATACAATGCAAAGTGTATTCTTTGCTAGAATGTGGAAGAATCAAGGAACCATATGTTTTTCGAGTGCAGCTACTCATCAGATATATGGGAAAATCTCACAAGTAGGCTCCTCCATGACAGATTCTCTACAAGTTGGCACCAGATAACATTACATCTCTACAATTCAACTCATGATCGGCAGGCTCAATTCTTGATCTGATATGTCTTCCAAGCCATATGGCGTGAGAGAAACGGTCGGAAGCATGGCGAATCTCCGATGTCGTCATCTCGCATTATTAAGCTTTTGACAAAAATATGAAGAACCGAATCAACTCAATCCGAAATACATGGAATGACACATATGAAGAAGGAATGCTCTTGTGGCTCACGCCCACCGTAACCAAGCCATAGTGAACTCGAAGCTTCTGCTCTTTTTTCCAACTCTATTTCAAACTCTTTTCTTTCAAGACTTTCTAAATTAAACAACTGAAAGATGTATTTATTGTAAATATTGCATTCAATTACAAAAAAAAAAAAAATACCACCGGTTTGACCGCAAAAATAAACATGGGCGAGCGGGGATCAAGTGAAAAGAAAGTCAACAAAGTAAATTATACGGTCGTCGCGGTAAACACCATACGACGTCGTTAACATCTCACTATGAACGTGACATCGATGTTCAAGATTTTCTAGTTAGCCTTAGACAAGTAGACATAATCTAGTTAGACTTAAACGTTACATCGATGTTTGAGATTTTCTAGTTGGACTTAAGACAAAGACCACACAAAATGTTCTAGTTAGAGTTAAACGTGACATCGATGTTTGAGAAGTAAACATGAATCTTTTTTTCTACCCTTCCATTTCATAAAGAATATCTTTTTAGAGTTTTATTTTTGTTTCACAAATAGTATCATTTTATGTTTTTGATACATAATTTTGAATAAAAATCCAGTTTTAACCTAATTGTTTTAGTGTATTAATTAGAGAGAAAAAAAATTGTTTTGTGTATTAATAATGTGTAATATTTTATAGTTTTCTTAATATATGTGAAATATGTCAAAATGACACTCTTTGTGAAATAGAGTGAGTATTAATTTGATTGTAGATCTTGACTCGATTTTGCATTTAAGTTTTTTTTATATTTATTAGAAAATACCTATAAAAAATTGAAGGTTATTGGTTTGTGGATTTAATTGAATGAAAATCCAAACAAAATCATGTGTTATTCTATCACTGATTTTAAAATCCTTATAAATATTTTATGTTATTCGTTCTATGATATTTTTATAATCCCTTGAATGTTTCTTTTTTATATATTAAAACTATTATTCAATAAGTTATCATAAACAAATAAAACAATAAAACAACATTCTACGGAATGCAAAGTCATATATACTATTAAAAAGGGTATACATTTTGTAACCAAACAGTGACACCTTCAAATTAGCCTATTTTTATCTTGGATAACTACTATTTCTATTGCCAAACAAATCAATTTAATGAAATATTAATAAAAAATGTATTTTATCTTATATTTATATTTAATTCCGAAAATTTAAATATTAATTCAAATTAGTTTGGATTTTCTTAACTATAGATTAGATTACTTATCAAAAATACAAAAATCAGTTTGTATTGTATCTTTACAAAAAATAAAAAATAATTTAGATTTAATTTAGATATTCGAATTTAAATAATATTTTCATAATAATGCAGATGATAAACAAAATATGTTATTGTATATTTGTATCATAATCAATTAGGCTAAAATTTCAAATATTTGAAATTAGTAAATATTTATATTATATGGTAATATGAACGGGCGGGTTAGTATTATATTTTTATAATCGCTGTCCTTTGCGGGTTGGTTTGTCAAAACATACAAGATAGTGAGATAATTTGAGACATATTAAAAGGACATATTAACCCATTTTAACACTCATAAAAAATGGTTTTGTAGTATCTAGATTCACATAATAACAAAGTTTAAAATTACGATTACATCAATATATACTTAACTAACTTATATTTCCATTATACTAATATACACCATATGGAAATATTATATAGTTTTTATAACAATTTACATTTTTGTTAGATAACAAACGTTTATCATTTAAAGTTACAAAATCACATAATCATGAAATTTTTCATTAAAATTAAAGTTAAACTATTTTCGTTAGTGTTTAGTCTACATAACGTTATTATACAAAAAAACAATGTATAAAAAATATATTGCCCCGCACACAACACCTATTAAAAAAATATAGAACTGAAATATATTTAATAGGTGCTGTGTGCGGGGCAATATATTTTTATACATTGTTTGTTTTTGTATAAAACATCCGAATGGATAATTTAGGTATTAAAAATATATTTAAAATAAAATATAGAACTGAAAATATATATAACAAAACTGGTCGGAAAATTTGGGTACCTAAAATCACTAATTTGAATCATACATGTCATACAAAATAGAAAACATAAAAACAAAAACAAATAAAAAATTGTCGCATGCCCTCATTGTGAATTAAAATTTTAGAGAACTATATAATATATTCTATACCAAAATAAAGCTGTTAACAAACTATATCTAAACACAAAATAAATATATGTCTCATATTACGAAAATTAAATCTACAAAAATAAATTATATCTAAACACAAAATAAATTTGTGTCTCATATTACAAAAATTAAATCTATAAAAACAAATTATATCTAAACACATAATAAATATGTGTCTCATATTACAAAAATTAAATATACAAAAACAAATTCTAAACACTAATTATATTACAAAATTTCATAAACAAAAACAAAAAAATCTCCGTGCAGGCGCACGGGTTAGAGTATAGTAAAGTATTAAATAAGTATAAAATTTTGATAAAAAATTGAAAAAATGAAACAAATTATTTTTTTTAAAACATCTTATAAAAAGGAAGGAGAAAGTACTAATAAAAATCAAATTCAATATTAAGGATTTGCATAAGATTTGATTTCGCAGTGGTTTTAGTAGATTTGAACAAATTTACAAATATTAATTAAAGTACACATGTTTGATTTTGAAATGAATGAGTAAATTTTACAAAAAAAAATTAAATCTTGTACAGATGTTCAAATCAATTAAAAGACGCAAACGGGTTATCTTAAAAACATTCCGCATATGGGCATTGAATATGTTGACCTTTTCAAGAATTGGTTGACTTTGATTTTTTATAGCGGTATTTTTTTCTTTGTAGTTGTATCTATACTATTATAACATGAACACTTTTAGAATTTGTTTCCTAATCCTCCTTATTTTTTAAAACTAATTGAACATGTTGTCAAACATGTTAAACATGTTGTCAAACATTTATTAAATCTATTATAAACTTAAAATTACAAATTAAACATATTTGAATCAATAACATTTAAATTAGTTTTTGTTCCTTATTTCACATTTTATATATTACAAACAAAATTATCCTGCATATGACACACATGTTTAAAATCTAGTTTCTATTGTAGTATATGCAATTTATACATAGACATACTTCAAATTAACCACACCAATTATATCATTTTGATTTCTATATTCTTAGGTTTATTTTTTGTATTCAGATTATACTCAGCTAGTATTTACATGCTTTTTGCATAGTCCATTTGTTTTTTTGTGTTTACAGTGTTTGTAACATTGTAAGGACAATTTATGGGATGTGCAGGCCCTAATGTCCAGGGCCCACACAAAATTTTTTTTAAATCTTTCAAAAAAAGAGCCCAAAATTTTTTTTTTAAAAAGTTTATATGGAAAAAGGCTCCTAAGGCTTTTAAAAAAATAGAGACGGGCCTGGGGATGTGTGCAGTGCATGTCTCGATCTATAAGAGCGGATCCTGGTCCGATGCTATCACCCAAGATTACCACAAAAAAACTACCTTAAACATGTGAAAGATTACTTCCTTTTTAATACATATGAATGAATTAAAAAGAACAAATCGTAAAGAACTTGACACGCAAGATTACATTTTCTTCGTACCACTTACTTTAATTATTATATATTGCCTTAGAGTACGGATCGTAGCGTGATTTGTAATCTATCAATTACAATCTCGTCATTCTCGTGTTTTGTCGGGCTTTTGACGTTATGATATTTAAAAAATATTGTATGTCGTTAACTATGTTAAGAAAATATGTTTACCCCAAAGCATACGATTTTCTGGATGTAGATGATAATATCTATAATGGGGAATCTCATTGCCATTATTCAAATAAGCATGAAACGTATGCTTGCCGTTCAATTGGCTGGAATCCGTAACGAAACTAGGTCTTGTAGAATCTTCTGATGATGGTTATATTTTTCTATTGGGAAGCCCAATTTGGTTGATAACCAGATTGACCTATATATATATGAATCGCAATGGACGGTGGGAGATGAAATATATATTACATCGAAAGTGGCGTAAGGAGAAGATGAAAGAGACAATGAGTATGGAGGACGAAGACGGAGAGCCGCTCAGCCCAATGGCACGTTTGTTCCAATCCCCGGGCAACGTCTGTTGCATCATCACCATGATCGGTTTCAAAACCAAGATTGATGCTGACGTCATTCTAAGTGACTTGAAGCAGAATGTTTCCAAGCATCCTCGTTTCTCAAGCACATTGGTAAGAACACCCCATATATAATATATTGTACCAATTTTGAAATTGTGTCTAGCTTCCAAATTGACTAAGTGTTTAATCTCCAATTCTACAGTCTGCTGATGGTGCAAGTTGGATTAAGGCTCATGTCAACGTAGAAGACCATGTATTTGTAGCGGATATAGACCCAAACGAGATAGGCGAAGATGGAGAAAGTTTCGTTGAGGACTACGTTTCACGTCTCACGATGTTTCCTCTCGATCAAGCAAGACCTTTATGGGACATTCACATCCTCAACGTCAAAACTTCTGATGCAGAGGCGGTATGTGTAATAAGATGTCACCATTCATTAGGAGACGGAACATCCCTCATGTCTCTCCTAGTCGCCTGTACTCGGAAAACATCAGACCAGAACACAGTTTCTACTATTCCTGTTCTTAAACGGCGTCAAATGGTGCATAAAGACAAAGTCTCATGGTTCTTAAGGCCAGCAAGACTGATTTGGAATACTTTCGTAGATTCTTCACTGGCCTTGTTCTTGAAGGATACAAAAACGCCTCTGAAAGTTGATGTTGGTGTCGAGAATAATCAAAAGAAATTTTGTCACCGGGTTGTTTCATTGGATGACATAAAACGCATAAAGGAAGCTATGAACATGGTACGTTTTTGGGTTTATTTCTTGAAGCTAATCAATAACTATTTTCTTAGGGTT
Organism: Eutrema heterophyllum; assembly: GCA_002933915.1. NCBI lineage: Eukaryota > Viridiplantae > Streptophyta > Magnoliopsida > Brassicales > Brassicaceae > Eutrema > Eutrema heterophyllum. The sequence goes on along the minus strand of PKMM01007760.1, from coordinate 401,421 downwards.
TCTCTCTTCTTTATCTTTTGTTACTAGACTATCAATGATGTCTTGCTCGGAGTTACACAAACTGCTCTATCAATAATTTTTCCTACACACATTTGTGTTCTTACTCTCATCAATTTATCATTTCTTTATCTTTTGTTACTAGACTATCAATGATGTCCTGCTCGGAGTTACACAAGCTGCTCTTTCACGCTATCTAAACAATTTTCCTGGTAAAATACGACTTACGGCAGGTGTTCTTGTAAACCTAAGGTCAGACATTGGAATCCAGGTTAGAAACCTACACAATTAAATTTAATTAACTCAATGTCCAAATATAGAAAGAAACAATTATTTATCATGACACAAGGAAAAAACATGTATGAAGCCCTTGGCAAATATGATGGCCAAGGATTCGAAATGCAGATGGGGAAACTACATCAGCACTATTTCTTTCCCGTTATTTATTGGCTCAGAAACCGATCCATTAATATATCTATCGAAGGCTAAATCAATAATGGATCGAAAAAAACACTCACTTCTAGCTGCCTTGGCATATTCAAATGTGGGAAACATCTTCAATACTTTCGGAGCTAAGGTATATGAATTGATCAATTGAGCTAAGAAATTGTTGTTATTTTCATGCTGACGAACTTATTAAATATAAGACTTTTTGTCATTTGTAGGTAAGTGCAATATTATTCAAACGACTTGATCCGAACACGCCGACATTATTCATTTCAAACATGATTGGCCCTATGGAAGAAATTAGTTTCCATGGTCATCCGATTGCTTACATCGCTCCAAGTGCCTATGGACACTCTCGTGTACGTATACAAGAAGGGGAAAGTGAAAACAACTATTTACTCTTTTACTTCTTCTCTTTATCTTCTAAAATAATATTCCTTTTTTTAATATAGGCATCAACGATACATTTCCTAAGTTATGCCGAAAAGATGGTAATCACGATAGGGGTTGATTCTACAGCCATACTAAATCCTCACAAGCTTTGTGATGAAATGGTAAACTCTCTGAAAGTTATCAAAGCCGCTCTCTCGGATAGAGGGTTACTCTAATGTATGAATTTTCTTTTTATATGTAACATACCCTCACGAAATCGTGGGGAAGATATTGTATATTTAAATTTTCATTAAATCAATTTAATATGTCAAAGTTTCATAGTTTGTAATTATGATATATATTAATGTTCTATATTTATGTTTCAATTATTTTTGGACAAGCATATGCTCAAATCATTATCTTACTAATCTCATCGCAAATATGTAGATCAAGTTTACGAAATAGAGAGAAACCTTACTTGAATAAATTAACAAAAATTACAAAAGCTAAAATAGAATTAATATACATGAATGTTCAATGGACAAGAATGTTGGCAAGAAATGGGAGTATTATAATTTATAGCAGTTATTATATGTTAAAAGTTGCAAAAACAAAGGATTACAACTAAAAGACGTAATTCATTATTTGGGTGTTTATTAAGACTCGACCACAACAGGTTGGTCCAGTAACCCAAAACATGTTACAAAATCATACTCTTATTTTGGAGAAAGGCACCAGATTCGAACTTGGATTTTGGTGGAATGTTAACATAGATGAAGAACTATTGGCCCACTTGTTCCTTCCCGACATAATTAATTTAATATAGATAAAAACCAATTTTTTCTTAAAAATTACAAGATGAAAAAAAATATACTCCATAGAAGATCGCAACTCATTGAGATTTATTCGCATATGAAAACATGGTGCCGGTTCATATCGCAAACCGATAACCATGAAGTTTTGGGCCGAAGTCCCGTATATTTCTTAGGCCCGAACTTTTAATATTTTTATATGTCATAGTTGCCACTCGATCATGTGACCTCTTGGATTATTTCAAAGTATATTTCCAGTCGAGCTATCGACATCTGGTAATAGATAATATTATACTTAAAGAAATATGAAGTATACTCAAAATTGTTTACTTATATCATTTTATCCCTAAGAAAAAATGAAAAAAACAACAAAACAATATATTTGATCATTTAAATCTATAAAAATTAAACTAAATGGTAAAATATTAAAAATGCTTTGTTACCTAAAATACAACGTAAAAAGTTAATCATCGGATACGTTAAATATATTGATCATAGAGTAATTAATATAAACGAAAAACACGAAGAAAAAGATAGATTCCAAATTTTTTAATATATTTTTAATGGGATTGATTGTATCTTCCACAATCATATCTCGAACCTCTAGTAATTGGAGTAATCATCGACAAGTCATTGGAGTAATTATTTCCTTGATTTGTGTTGTAGATCATTTGTATTTATGAGTAGATATATTTGTATTTAGGAAGAGAGATATGCCTTTGCATATAAAGGGATTGTAGTCACGATCACTGAGATATACAAAAATTTCTATCATCTTCCTCTGTTCTCTTTATGGTATCAGAGCTTGAACCATTTCTTTTTTAAAAAAAAAAAAAAATTGAATCAAGCGACAATGTCAAATTCAAACGTAAAACGAAACACGAACCTGTTTGATGAGACGAACCCGATCCTGACAAACACGAACCCGACAATGAAGATGGTGACACCGATGAACACGAACTCGACAACGATGACCATGGAGGTCCGACAAACAACTCGACATATGAGCTACGACGAATGCGAAATCAAGACGGTTTTGTATGCAAACGCGGTACATGTGAGTGCACCTGCGAGTTATGAACATGCGAACTATGTGATCACAGACAAAGATCGGGACGGAGTCAGTGGGATGAGTGATGATCAATGGCGCGGAATAAAGAATTTACTTAATGCTGGAAAAACCAATCAAACTGAATGTCTCTCGGGTAAGATCTGTGTTCCCTTTTGGATTTTGGACACAGGGGCATCGCATCACTTGACAGGATGATTGGATATATTGTCTGATTTGAGGGACATTGCACCTGTGATGATAATATTAGCTAATGGACGAGAACGTAGTTCTGTAAAAGAAGGCACGGTCTGCCTTGGTTCTTCTTTGGTTTTGCACTCGGTTTTCTATGTCGAGGGACTTCAATCTGATCTGATTTCGGTAGGGCAATTGATGGATGAGAATCACTGCGTGATTCAAATGGCTGATCACTATCTAGTTGTCCAAGATCGTACTTCGAGGATGGTGATTGGAGCGGGTAAGAGAGAAGATGGGACCTTTCACTTTCGTAGCACTGATTTGCTGGAGCGGTTACGACACAATCACAATCATATGCTTTGTGGCATAATCGATTGGGACACCCATCTACGAAAGTTGTTGGTAAACTACGTGATGTCGCATCTCCTGCTTCATCTGAGATTATGAATAAGGCGTGTGATGTATGTCTCCAGGCTAAGCAGACGAGGAATTCATTTCCATCTAGCACCACTAAGACTACGACTATTTTTGAATTAATCCATTGCGATCTCTGGGGTCCGTATCGAACACCATCATATTCTGGTGCACGATATTTTCTTACGATTGTAGACGACTTCTCTCGGAGTGTGTGGTTATATCTTCTAAACAACAAAACGGAAACAGCCACACATCTAAAAAGTTTTATCTCCATGGCTGATCGTCAATTTCAAGCACAAGTGAAGTGTGTTAGAAGCGATAATGGAACCGAGTTCACAAGTTTGACGACATTCTTTCAAAGTGAAGGGATAATTCATGAGACTTCCTGTGTGGGTATGCCTCAACAAAACGGCAGGGTAGAAAGAAAACATCGACACATTCTTAATGTTGCTAGAGCATTGCGATTTCAGGCAAATTTACCAATTGGGATGAGTGTATATTGACAGCAGGTTACCTAATCAATCGTACACCAAGCTCAGTCTTGAATGGAGTCACACCTTACGAGAAACTACACAAGAAATCACCTGATTATGCTCATTTAAGAGTGTTTGGGAGCCTTTGTTATGCGCATAATCAAGCATACCAAGGAGATAAATTTGCAGCTCGAAGTCGCAAGTGTGTCTTCGTCGGATATCCCTATGGAAAAAGGGATGAAGATTATATGACCTTGAGAACAAACAGTTCTTTGTGTCACGAGACGTAATTTTCTACGAAGAAGAATTTCCGTTTGCAGAGATTGAAGCTGTCACAACTGCACACGATTTGAAAGAGAAAGAAGATATACTTTGGGCCCCAATTAACGATGGCCCAATTATAGAAGAAGAAGAAAATCAGTTTCTTGTAAATGGGCATGTCATTAATGAAGGTGTTGGCCCAACAACTTTTAATGGCCCAATTGAATCCCAAGTATCACGTCAATCTTCTTCTTCAACACTCGATATCGCAAGCACCTCCGTAGCGACTCCGGAGCTAACTCTGAACACCAACTCTTCTTCAGCGTTATCACCGGCGACTCCGGTTGTCCCTTCGCCGGCAACTCCAAAAGCCACTCCGCCGCCGCCAACACCTCCAGCGATTCCGTTGGTTGCGACCGCCGATTTGCCAGTGCAAGAAGATCAACTTGGGCGTGGTCACCGAAAACGCCAACCACCGGTAACTCTCCGAAATTATGTTGTCAACACAGTTCAAATCCAATTATTGGGTAATTGCACAGGAAAATCGGCATACCCAATTGAAAATTATGTGAATTGCAATCGTTTCTCTGTAACACATTGTGCATATATGGCGGTCATAACATCAGCGGTTGAATCTAGAACTTTCAAACAAGCGGTAAAGGAAAAAGTATGGAGAAACGCAATGGGAACTGAGGTGGAAGCGCTCAAAGCAAATCGTACATGGGATCTTGTGGATTTGCCGAAGGGGAAACGAGCAATTGGTTCGAAATGGGTGTATAAAATCAAACACAAATCTGATGGTTATATTGAGCGCTATAAGGCTTGTCTGGTTGTTCTTGGGAATAATCAAGTTGAGGGAGTTGACTATGGTGAAACCTTTGCACCGGTTGCAAAGATGGGTACAATTCGTTTGTTTTTACAAGTTGCTGCAGGTAACAATTGGCCAGTACATCAATTGGACGTACACAACGCCTTCTTGCACGGAGATCTAGACGAAGAAGTTTATATGAAACCTCCACCGGGATTTTGCTCCGAAGATGAAACTAAAGTCTGTCGCTTGCGGAAATCTCTCTACGGGCTGAAACAAGCGCCTCGATGCTGGTTTGCGAAACTGACAACATCATTGCTTGAATACGGTTTTAAGCAAGATCGTTCAGACTACTCGTTGTTCACATTTGATAAGGGAGGAATTCGTATCAACATTCTCATCTATGTCGACGACATGATAATCTCATGTAATTCGATTGAAGTATTGAATATATTTAAGGGATATCTTTCCTCTTGCTTCAAGATGAAAGACTTGGGCACTGTAAAGTATTTTTTGGGAATTGAGGTGTCTCGAAGCTCACAAGGATTTTATCTAAGTCAGCGAAAATATACTTTAGATATCCTGTCAGAAATAGGTTTGTTGGGTGCAAAACCGGCTACGTTTCCTTTGGAGCAAAACAATAAACTTGCTCTCTCCACATCGCCTTTGCTAGAAGCACCTGAGATTTATCGACGATTGATTGGGCGGTTAATATATTTGGCAGTCACAAGACCAGATTTAGCATATTGTGTTCATGTTTTGGCGCAATTCATGCAAACACCGAGGGAAGATCATTGGCAAGCGGCATTGCGCGTTGTAAGATATTTGAAGGGGTATCCAGGCCAGGGAATTCTTCTTCAGGCAACAACAGATTTCCAGATATCGGGATGGTGCGATTCCAATTGGGCAAGCTGTCCGATTACACGACGATCAATTACTGGCTACTTTATTCAAGTTGGAAGTTCACCTATCTCTTGGAAAACCAAAAAACAACCCACTATAAGTTTATCCTCTGCAGAAGCAGAATATCGAGCAATGGCATTTCTTACCAAAGAGCTTTTGTGGTTGAAGCGTGTTCTACAAAGTCTGGGTGTTCAACACAATCAAGCAATGCGAATCTATTGTGATAGCAAGGCAGCAATACACATTGCCACAAATCTAGTTTTCCACGAACGTACCAAGCACGTCGAATCAGATTGTCACTTCGTACGCGACGAAATACAAGCAGGTACAATTGCTACAACTCATGTCACTACAAACACTCAACTCGCTGATATATTCACAAAACCACTTGGACGACAAGCTTTTCACGTCTTTCGGGTCAAACTGGGCATTCACGATCTTCATGTTCCAGCTTGAAAGGGGGTAACAGGATTGATTGTATCTTCCACAATCATATCCAAAACTTGGAGTAATCATCGACAAGTCATTGGAGTAATTATTTCCTTGATTTGTGTTGCAGATCATTTGTATATATGAGTAGATATATTTGTATTTAGGAAGAGAGATATGTCTTTGCATATAAAGGGATTGTAGTCACGATCACTGAGATATACAGAAATTTCTATCATCTTCCTCTGTTCTCTTTAATTTTAAATCAAATTTAGTTTGCTAATTAGAAAATAGAAATAAATTTGAAAAATAAAAAGCGGAAATTTTGAATTATGGTTTGAGTTTTGACTCAAAAACTCTAGTTAGTCAAAATTATGACTAAAATTTTGTGAACTCAATAAAATTTTGAATTATCGGTTTTATTGGTTTTCTGCTGATTTTAGCGGTTTAATTCAATTTGGGGTTTGACAAAAAAAAAAAAAAAAAAAATTCAATTTGGGTTTTGACTCAATATGAACTCGACTAAGTGGACTCCCAATCGGACCAGTCCAGTCGAGTCCAGTTTTCAAAACATTATCGCAAACCAAACGCCTATCCAATACCAATACGGTTTCCCATGGAAAACTGATATTTAAACCATCAAAAACCGGTAAAATGGTGAGAATCACTGACCCACAAAATTCCAGTTGTTGTTTTTAAATAGACATGCAATTACTTTGTTACTATTGAAGTATTGAGTCTTTTCTTTTCATTGATTTGTATGACAATCGATTTGCCTCTAATTTTTTATATATATTTTTTGATATTTTTAATATTTAAAAATAAAAGCTTATTCTCTTTATTAATTGAAATACTTTATGCTATAATGAAACATATTTAAGGAAATATAAAATTTTGAATACACAAATAACATGTTGGGGATAAATAATTTTCCATAAGGTTGGCGAGTCAGAAGGTGACTCGTGTCATATTAGGCTAGACGATCACTTAACCTAAAAGCGCATCACCTCGAGAGGGTGCGGTTACGAGGCTAGGAGATCGAACCTTAAAACAAGTTAAAGTAGGTTGTATGACGTGTCACCGTAGACTAGACGGCCACTAGACCTAAAAGCGTGCCACTTAGTGGGGGTGGTTACGAGTCTGGGTGGTCGAACCCTAGGACAGATTATGACATGTAACAAACCACCACCTTCTCCCAAAACCGTTCTCGAATAGTGGGAGTGGGAAGTAAGGAGATGAATGGTCCCATAATAATAATGAATCACCTTTTCCTGAGCCCGCCAACTCGTGCCAGGTTACCTGAAGAGTGCGATAGTAGGGAGATGAGTGATTCGGGCAGGAACAGGTTGACCTCCCGTCTACATCACCATAAACCGGGCAGCAATGCCCGATAAGGTAAGCTCTCAGATGACCGAGTATTATTACCCGAGGAGGTAAGAGGAACCCGATACCCCTTACCATATTATCGGGAAGGTAAAAGTGGCTTAGTCACACGAGTCTTTTATTATTTTCCCTCTACATATAACACTTTGCAATTCGAACTATTCCCGCCCAAAAACTTAGCAGGAGATTCACGCTACGCGATTTCAAGATCAGACACGGAACCTCAAGAGGTGTGCAGTATGGGACGAGCATACCATGTGGCGCTAAACCCGCGAGGCACATAACAAGGAAAAATCGGCGTAAGATAAAGCCGCTAGCGGACAAGTGTAAGCGCATGAAAAGCACTTTAGTGCAACGTACAAAGAGCCAGCTCAGAAGATCCACCCACTCGACCCAAACTATGGAAATACGACTTGATATACAATCCATGGCAGGTATACTCTATAAAAGTCTTATGCGCTCCCCGAGAGCAGGGGGAGGAACACATTCACACACACACACACATACTTCTGACCTAAAATCTTTCTTCGCTCACATATCACAATATTTTCTCGTGAAACATTGAACCTCTCTGGGAGTCTCCAGAACGATCCAAACACTCTATCTCCGGTCGTTCTTTGACCGGAACCACTCCAAAGCTCTCGTCTTTTTCATCTTCTTTACCCTAAAAAGCTTCACCAATCCCATATACTTAGCAGATCCATCCTTGTTTTCAAACTCTAAGTCACTTAACTGTTCTATCCCATTTTCCGACCATCTCTGGACCCGACGCCCAAAACCGTGCATGATCCTTACCTCTCTTGTATATTGACTTGAGCGTCGGAGCGTCCTCGGAAAACACCCCACAATCGTGTTTTCCGGACACTCAACGCGTTGTTTCTTGTGTAGGTGGATTGATTCCACAAAATGATGAAAAAACCTTGAAACATAACACTTACTACAAGGAGACAAACATCACAAAAATGATTATTTTTTTTTATCTTTACCCCGATGAATAGTGTGAGTATTTTATTATATAAAGCTGAATGCGCTCAACGTGAGCGTGACACGTAAGTTAATTATAACTCACAATATCGTGACATGTGTCATTGTTAATTTAGATCGTGACATGTGTCACTGTAATAATATAAACTTTCCAATTTTTAGTTATTTGTTTTTAAATAGATAAAATAACAAAATAACAATAAAAGAAAAAGAAATTGTATTTTTTTTTTAAATGAAAACTAATTAAAAAAAAGTACGATAAAAAATTGAAACTACAAAATTGAAAAAATGTAAACCATTAAATCTATATAAGATTCATAATATATAAAATAAAAAATAACATTTTTTGTCGAGTTTTTGATAATTCTTTAATGAAAAAAGTCAGAGGTCTAAATTTTAAACCTGGATTATTACATTAAAACATAAATTTTTAACATGTTAGAACAATTAACACTACAAGAAAACAGCCTCATTCCAACGAAATTTTACGACAGAAATAATTCGATGTAAAGTACCAACGAATTTGCATCGATTTTTCAACGAAAAATATTTTCGATGTAAAATCGTCGTAAATTTTTGTCGTCGTAAAATCGTCGAAAAATATTTTCGATTTTTGTTGTTGTAAACTTATAAGTTTGAGAAGAATGTTTTTTTTTTAAATATTGATTTTATCAATTAAATCCAGTTTTAAGTTCTATAAGATTTGAAGTTTGTATTTCGAACTCTTTCATTCAATTATTTAGAAGGATTTTTATGGATAATATGGATCAATTTTGAATTTTCTTAATTGCAAATTACAAAACGTAATTTATGGATAACTAAACGAGAGTTTTAATTTAATATCTAATTATATAGGTTATCAATTTTAGAATATAAATATTTTCTATTTTATCTGCCTATTATGCGAGACATAATCTAGTAAATATATAAAAGTGGTTAAAAGTTCTACAATTTCAGGCAGTTTGGATAGCATGGACATCTACACCTGCGATTTCACCAAAATAGGTCATTACCTATTGGGTCCTCACTAATGTAATGCTTAACCGGATGGAGCAACAGTTGGTGAACCAGCCAAGCCTAAAGTGCCTTTTTAAGCAGATTTGGACAACGGATACTAGCCCCAAAATTCAACATTTTCTGTGGAAATGTCTAAGAAACGGTCTTCCAGTTGCAGAGAACATGTCAAACAGACACTTATCAAAAGAAGCAGAGTGCAGCCGATGCCACTGTGGACCAGAGTCAGTTAACCATCTCCTTTTCCAATGTCACTATACTCGGCTGGTGTGGGCATTATCCCCTATTCCAGCTCCTCCAAATGGTATCATGTCGGATTCCCTTTACACTAACCTGTACCGAGTATTAAACATTCAGAAGTTTCACCCTAGAGAGGCAGCAAATGCTTCCTTGGTCCCTTGGATTCTGTGGAGACTTTGGAAAAACAGAAATGAACTCATTTTTAAAGGTATATATGGAGTTCAATGTAGATGATGCCGTGAGGAATGCTCTGGAAGATGCTGAAGAATGGGCTAACCATAAGGAGGTTGAAAACAATGAGGTCATAAATAACCACTGCCAATCCCGAGAATATTAAATGGCAACCTCCTCCACAGGGCTAGATGAAATATAATGTAGAAGGAGCTTGGAGACAAGAAAGCAACCAGTGTGGAATGGGTTGGGTGCTAAGAGAGTACTATACATGGAAGACATGGTGGATGGGATCAAAAACATTGCCAAAGTTAGGTACTGTTATAGAGACAGAGGTGGAAGTACTGAAATGGGCAATACAAAATATATGTTCACAGCCTTGGATATAACCGTGATTTTCGAATCTGATAACCGTGACAAGTGCTGAAGAAAAATGGCCTAGCCTCAAACCGATGCTTCAAAATATAATCAACACACTGTCTAACTTTGTGGAATACAGAGTTTATCACGTCCCGAGACAAGGCAATGGAGTGGCCGATGGAATAGAATAGCAAAAAGACTTTTTCTTGCTCGAATCATGTCCCTAAGTTGTATTCTAGTTTCTAGAGTGCCTAGGTGGCTAATCTCCTTCGTGGAGAACGAGAGTATCATGTAATGTTTTCAGAATTGGTTAAACGAGAGTAGATGTTGAGCCCAAAAAAAAAAAAGTTCTACAATTTCAACAATAGGTCTTTTTTTTTGTTTGTTGTCAACACATTCTTTTATAAACCTTAAGCAAGCCCACCAATACAACGAAGGGCCTGTTTGGCTAAGGTATCCGCTTTTACATTATCCAATCTAGGAATAAACCTGATTGAATAGAAACAAAAGTATCAGAGCAAAGAGCGATGTCCGACAAAATACCATAAATTGATGAAATTGGGGATCTTGAGTTAATTGCTCGAATTAGCTGGTGTGAATCCGAATTGAAGATCACTTTGGTAAGGTTTAACACTGAAGCTTGAAAGATCGCAGCCCTCATCGCTAGAGCTTCGGCCATTAAAGCTGAAGAGACATTGCGAGTAACAATAGGTCTATATTAACATACTTTTGAGGTCTAAGATAGTCGTATCTATTCGTAAAAAGTCAATAAAGGTCAATACGGTCGTCGCGGTAAACACCACACGACGTCTTTTGGATCTCAATGTAAACGTGTGACATCGATGTTGGGATATTCTTCGTACATAAGATAATGTCTCTTCTTTTCGAAAGATTAGAAAAAAAGTCTTTTTTATGGAAGATGTATATATACNTTGTCAACACATTCTTTTATAAACCTTAAGCAAGCCCACCAATACAACGAAGGGCCTGTTTGGCTAAGGTATCCGCTTTTACATTATCCAATCTAGGAATAAACCTGATTGAATAGAAACAAAAATATCAAAGCAAAGAGCGATGTCCGACAAAATACCATAAATTGATGAAATTGGGGATCTTGAGTTAATTGCTCGAATTAGCTGGTGTGAATCCGAATTGAAGATCACTTTGGTAAGGTTTAACGCTGAAGCTTGAAAGATCGCAGCCCTCATCGCTAGAGCTTCGGCCATTAAAGCTGAAGAGACATTGCGAGTAACAATAGGTCTATATTAACATACTTTTGAGGTCTAAGATAGTCGTATCTATTCGTAAAAAGTCAATAAAGGTCAATACGGTCGTCGCGGTAAACACCACACGACGTCTTTTGGATCTCAATGTAAACGTGTGACATCGATGTTGGGATATTCTTCGTACATAAGATAATGTCTCTCCTTTTCGAAAGATTAGAAAAAAAGTCTTTTTTATGGAAGATGTATATATACACTGCCTCATCTTTTTCTTCTCCTCCTCCTCTCCCATCATTACCCTTAACCAGACCTCATATTTACACCTCCATACCCTTCTTCACCATTCCTGAATCAACACAACAACGCAATCTTCTCGTCTTCACAGTCTCTGCTTCTTCTTTATCTTCACAATCCACACAAACCAAGAAGGTATGGAAAAAACAAGCGGAGAACTCAACATCGTTGCGGAAACATCGGAGGTACCAAAGATCTGCTTTTCTAGATCACAAAGTCGACATGGACGAGCTTCTAGCTTCGATTCACCAGACCCAGAACGAGGAAGAGCTTTTTTCTCTGCTTTCTTCTTACAAAGACAGACAATTGTCTATACGGTTTATGGTTTCGCTTCTTTCCAGGGAAAAAGACTGGCAGAGATCACTTGCGTTGCTCGATTGGGTTCACGAGGAAGCTAAGTATACACCTTCGGTTTTCGCCTACAACGTCGTTCTTCGAAACGTGCTAAGAGCTAAGCAATTCGATATTGCACATGGACTGTTCGACGAAATGCGTCAGAGAGCTCTTGCGCCTGATAGGTATACTTATTCAACGCTGATTACTTCGTTTGGCAAAGAAGGTATGTTCGATTCGGCTTTGTCTTGGCTTCAGAAGATGGAGCAAGACCGTGTTTCAGGTGACCTTGTTTTGTATAGCAACCTCATCGAGCTTTCTAGGAGGCTGTGTGATTACTCAAAGGCTATTTCGATTTTCTCGAGGTTAAAGAAATCCGGTATTACTCCTGATCTTGTCGCGTATAACTCGATGATCAATGTGTATGGAAAGGCCAAATTGTTCAGAGAGGCGCGTTTACTGATAAAGGAGATGAAGGAAGCTGGTCTCGCACCAAACACAGTTAGTTACTCCACTCTTTTGAGTGTTTATGTTGAGAACCAGAAGTTTCTAGAAGCTTTATCGGTTTTCGCAGAGATGAAAGAGGTGAATTGCCCGCCAGATCTCACGACTTGCAATATAATGATCGATGTCTATGGTCAGCTCGACATGGTGAAAGAAGCTGATAGGTTGTTTTGGAGTATGAGGAAAATGGATATCGAACCAAATGTTGTTAGCTACAACACTATCCTTCGTGTTTACGGTGAGGCTGAGCTTATTGGTGAAGCCATTCATCTTTTCAGGTTGATGCAGAGGAAAGACATTGAACAGAACGTTGTTACGTACAACACGATGATTAAGATCTACGGGAAAACTCTGGAGCACGAAAAGGCCACGAATCTTGTTCAAGAGATGCAGAGCCGAGGAATTGAACCTAACGCGATTACCTACTCGACGATTATATCAATATGGGGAAAAGCTGGGAAATTGGACCGAGCTGCGATGCTGTTTCAGAAGCTGAGGAGCTCGGGTGTGGAAATCGACCAAGTTCTCTATCAAACAATGATTGTGGCTTATGAAAGAGTTGGTCTAATGGGTCATGCTAAGCGTCTGCTTCAAGAACTAAAGCGCCCGGATAATATCCCTAGGGAAACCGCTATCACGATTCTGGCTAAAGCCGGGAGAACGGAAGAGGCGACATGGGTTTTCCGTCAAGCTTTTGAATCCGGGGAGGTAAAAGACATAACTGTATTTGGCTGTATGATCAATCTTTACTCGAGAAACCAAAGGTACGTAAATGTCATCGAAGTGTTTGAGAAAATGAGAAGCGCTGGTTATTTTCCGGATTCAAACGCGATAGCTATAGTGTTGAACGCGTACGGGAAACAAAGAGAGTTTGAGAAGGCGGATACGGTTTACAGAGAAATGCAAGAGGAAGGATGTGTTTTCCCTGATGAAGTTCATTTCCAAATGCTGAGTCTTTACTCGTCGAAGAAAGATTTTGAGATGGTTGAATCGTTGTTTGAGAGATTGGAATCTGATCCTAATGTCAATGGTAAGGAGTTGCATTTGGTTGTGGCGGCTTTGTATGAGAGAGCAGATAAACTAAACGATGCTTCAAGAGTCATGAATCGAATGAGAGAACGAGGAATTCTAAAGCCGTTTTCTGGATGAAACATGCCTTATGATTCTTGTGCTATCTTTGAGTAAACAATCTAATATGTTCATTTTCTTTTAGTCTTACACTTGTTCTCTTGGGTGTCCGGAAAAATAAAAATCAAAACGAAACTAGTAGGACTGGGCAAAAATAACTTATACCGAAATATCGAACCGAACCGAACCGAAAAAACGGTATTGGTATTGGTTCGGTTATAGGTAAATTAACCGATGGTTTTTTTTTTTGGTTCCATGGATATCGGTACCTAACCGAAACCGAACNTATTTTATTCCTCTTTATTTTTTCTTTCCAAATCCATTTAAATCCATTGTGAAATCAAATACATAAGTAAATATGTATCAATGAATAACACGTGATTAGAATTAGTATTATAAATCATATAACCAATAATACAAGATTTGAACATAAATTTTAAAATCATAAAACTAATAATACTGGATTTAGTTTGAATTTCCAAATCTATTAAAATCCATAAACCAATCATTTTCTTTATATATAAAGAAATATTTAATGAAAATATGAAGCGGTACCAAACTGATCCATACTATATAATATTGATTTATATGAAAATACATATTTAACCAAAATAAATTCAAAATAAAATTAAAATATTATGTTTGGATTCACTATTTCGTATTTAGGATTTAGTTTTTTTCCACTGGAAAAGGATGTTGTGTCATTTTAATATTAAATATATGATATTACTGTCATTTTTAACTAGTGGTGCTAAATTTGGAACAAAATTTTTAAAATGTTTTATTTTGGACTATTGCTCATTTGAGAATGAACAATAAGGAAAAAATATTCCTATTATTTTATTCCTCTTTATTTTTTTCAAGACAATTTATCCCAAACGACTAGAGTTACAGGAAAGATCATTATTTAGGGTATTAAAATCCTCAGGTAACTAAAAATTCATAAAACTGTTCAAAATTACTCAAAAATATATAAATTATCTAACCTGATATTCAAGGTAATTTTACATTACTAATCCGAAATGGACAAGCCTAAATGAACATCCCTAGGTTAGTTATTTACTTATTACTTATCCTCTACTTTGTGTTCATACTTTAACCATTAAAGTCCTACGTTGACTTTATATAAAGTTCATTTTATGGGCTTTTAGGTGGCCCATCACATAGATTCCAGATTTTTTTTTGTCATTTTCACATTAAGATCTGATCTGATATCAATGCGCTAAATAACCTTACTGTTTTCGTTATTCCTTCTCTCTGTCTTTGTCTCTCCTTTTCTCACTTCTTTGAATCTTTCTTCTCTACTAACGTTACTTCTCCCTCATTGCAAAAGAAGAAAATTTCCACAACAAAAGCAAACCCTAATTGCAAAAATTTCCGTTCTAATTCACCATCTTGCCAAAGTTTCAATTTTTTTTTTTTAAATGGGGGCTTTTGTAACGTTTCCTCAGAATCCGAGAAAATAGTGAAAAAATGTGTCAACTTTGAATTGACCTTCCTTAAAGGGTTTTTCTCTTGCGATTTTGTCTTTTGGATTCGATGAAGAAATTGAGAAGCTATTACTCGAATGTGAGGCATCACCACAATCATCATCAGAATGAGAGGAAATGGATTTTTTTCCCGATTGTGATTGCTTCAATCTTCGCTTTCTTCCTACTGTTTCTCACAACCTTAACTTCACCAAACGGAGCCCGATTCCTCCCTTTTACCCGACCCGTTTTGTTAACCGGATCTGGATCATCGGCTTTCGTCGAATCCAAGATCAAACCTAAGCCAATCTCTTCCCTCCCTGCTCCGCCGCGATTCGCTTACTTGATTTCTGGATCCGCCGGGGATGGAAAATCTCTCCGGCGAACTCTTCTGGCTCTTTACCATCCGAATAACCGGTACGTTGTTCACCTAGACCGAGAATCCTCGCCGGAGGAGAGAGGGGATCTCCATGGATACATCCGAAACTCGTCTCTGTTTGGAAGGTTTCAGAATGTTCATATGATTGAGAAAGCTAACCTCGTGACGTATCGTGGACCTACGATGGTCGCGAATACGCTTCACGCGGCGGCGATTTTGCTCAGGGAAGGAGCTGATTGGGATTGGTTCATCAATCTCAGCTCCTCAGATTATCCTCTAGTGACTCAGGATGGTGAGATTCTGAGAAATTTGAAAACTTTTGTTATGATTTCTTCACACAAGATTTGACCTTTCTTTTGGTTGGGTATCAGATTTGTTGCATATATTTTCGCATTTGCCGCGGGATTTGAACTTCATTGATCATACTAGTAACATTGGATGGAAAGCGTAAGAGAACAAAGATTGGAGTTTTTGTTTTTTGATATCTTTTGTTTCTTACAGTAGAAACTCAGGTTTTGGAGTTGTTTTTGATTTGGTTTCTTTCAGCTCACAAAGAGCAAAACCGGTAATTATAGATCCTGGACTGTATTTGAACAAGAAATCTGATGTTTTTTGGGTTACGCAAAGACGGAGCATCCCAACAGCATTCAAGCTCTTCACAGGTGCTTAATCCCTCTAAACCCGAAATCGGTTTGATAGACTATATTCATCTCTGAGCAAGTCGCTGTCTTGTGTAGCTCTATACTTTGGAGTTGGATTTGCTAAGATTTTACTCATTTCTAGTTGATCGAAACACTGAATCATTATGCTTAGATTGCTAGGCAAAACTTTCTCATCTCTGAGCAATTTGCGGACGTGATTGATTGTCTTTATGTTGCATAGCTGTTTAGTTCGATCGGTCTTTCTGAGATTTGCTCCATTTCTCATTGGTTGAACTACACTGAATCATTATGCTTAGATTGCTAGGCATAACTTTCGTCATATTCAGAACATTTGCTGAGAAAATGTCTGCACATGATCTTAAAGAGTTCGGTGTTGCCTTTGATTGTGTGGAAGACTTTTGTCAGAATCCGTCAGACATTTGTTTTTTCACATTGTTTCGATTTCAGATTCTCTTTTACTAACAGGTGATTCTTGGAAACAGGCTCTGCTTGGATGGCGTTATCTCGGCCATTCGTCGACTATTGTATTTGGGGTTGGGATAATCTACCTCGTACGGTCTTAATGTACTACTCGAATTTTCTCTCTTCTCCGGAAGGATATTTTCACACCGTTCTCTGCAACGCCGAGGAATTCAGAAACACAACAGTAAACAGCGACCTGCACTTCATAACGTGGGACAATCCGCCTAAGCAGCATCCACACCATCTCACTCTTGCAGACATGGATAAAATGGTCAATAGCAATGCCCCGTTTGCAAGAAAATTCGGAAGAGAAGATCCTGTCCTTGACAAGATCGATGATGAGCTTCTTAACCGAGGTCCTGGGATGGCTACACCTGGTGGTTGGTGTATTGGAAGCCAAGGAAATGGGAGTGACCCTTGTGCTGTTATTGGTGACACCGATGTTATCAGGCCTGGTCCAGGCGCTAAACGGCTTGAGAATCTGGTTACTTGGCTGTTATCTAATGAGAATTTCCGACCAAAACAGTGCAAGTAAATCTTGGTGAATCACATTGCAGAACATCACAGAGATTGAATCAAGCAGCCTTCATTTTTGGGATTAGATGTGATTTAGGGTCTGATAGTATCTCTCTTTTAGTCAAGAGTATAATTGAAGATACTGAACCATTTAGGCTATGGCTTTTGCGAAGCATGTGTGTCACAGAATATGCCTTAATGTATTGTTGTAGTTCTCACATTTTCACAGATTTATATTGGAATTTTGAGATTTTCTATTGTTAACTTCTCTTTCACTTTATGCAAACTTTGCACTCTGCTTTTTAAGTTAGTTACTCTCTTTCAACTTCTAAATTCACCGAGTTGCGTCTTCTATTCTTAGAGGTAAATATCATTTAAATTAAAACATTGCAAACTTAGTGGAATCACTGGTAAAAGAAAAACAACATAAGCTTTTAAGCTCATCAAACAAGATCATCAACCAAATATTCTGAATTTGTTGTTTTTCTTCTCAACCTGGCTAATCTGACTGTTCTTTTTATCCAGAGCTTTGATCAGATTGTTCAAGGATCCGTCAATGTCTACTTGATGGTTTCTGGCCATCAAGTTCTCTGCGACATCAGCTGGGGAAATCTTTGTCTCCTTCAACAAAGACTTGATTTTTCTGAACAAAGGATGATCATCAAGATCCAGGTAATTCTTGGCAAGAATCGTGAACGCTTCGTAAGTGCAGTAAGACAACTCAATGTGCATATCCATTCTTCCTCTCCTAATCAAAGCAGGGTCGAGTTTTTCCAAGTGGTTTGTTGTGAACACAACAATCCTTTCTTGTCCACAAGCCGACCAAATACCATCAATGAAGTTGAGAAGGCCAGATAGTGTAACCGAGTTTTCGTCTTTATCTTGTTCTCTATTTTTTTCCATCGAGTTTCTGTCCTTCTTGATTCTGTTACCAGTGAGATCTACAGAGCAATCTATGTCTTCAATCACAACAATGGACTTGCTGGATGTCGCTGTAAGCAGTTTCCTCAACTCCGAGTTGTTCTTTATAGCCGTGAGTTCGAGATCATAGATGTTATAGTTTAAAAAATTAGCCATGGCTGAGATCATGGTGGACTTACCGGTTCCTGGTGGTCCATACAACAAGTAACCTCGCTTCCAAGCTTTCCCGATCTTCTTGTAATACTCCTTCCCATTGGTGAAAGCGTTGAGGTCATTCATGATCTCTTCTTTCTTCTCTGGATCCATGGCTAGTGTCTCAAAACTCGCGGGGTGCTCAAACTCAATATATCTCCACATATTCTGGCTAAAAACCCATTGAGAACTCGGGTTATTCGTGAACAGCTTCGTCTGCTTTTTCTTGGCTTCAATCGATTTCCCTTCTTCAAGCACATATTGTATGTATGATTCGGTTATGAGACTCCTTGCGCGGTTGTGAAAGGTAAGCTTGTAAGATCTTTCTCCCTCAGTAGCAGTCACAATCTCCCACCAAACATTAGCTCCTTCGTATTCGTCTCTGATTTTCTTCTCGTCTCGTTTCAAGACCAGACCTTTACTCTCCTTCACCTGGCTTCCTTTGAGAAGTTTGGATTTGTCAGTTGCTTTTGACCCAAGGTAGGTCTCGATGGCTGAGAAAGCGTGGTTGTAACGGTAGTCATCGCTCTCCGGGAAGTTGATCTCGACATAAGGAGATAACAAGTTGGTGAAATGGTCAGAAACTCTTTCAGCAAAACAGAGTTGTTGGAAAGAAGACAAAAGAAACTCTTTGATAGCAGTCTTCAAGTGGTTAGGGAAGATTTGTTGAATTGTTGCCCAAATAAAGAACAAACTCGCAATGCTTGAGCCTAAACTTCCAAATGTATCACCCATCATCATTATACCAACAATGATTTTTCTTTACTTTCTTTTTGTTCTTTGTGTTGTTTGTGTGTGTTTTTTTTGTGTCAACTCTCTTGGACTCTTATTTATAGCAAATGAAGCTGGTCTTTTTGTATATTAAAAATTTCTCCTTTTGACGCAAGTTTGATTTTTCTTAAATGGAGATGGTCTTTTAATAATTATATGATAAAGTTTAAGTCACCTAAAACAGCGTTGCTTAAGGTAGTCTACGGACGAGATCTAGTCACATATTTTTAAAAAGCTTTATCTCTCAATCTGGACCGTTAAAAAGCTTTCATTATTGATTTATTTTATCCTCCTAGTATAACAAAAAAGACAGTCGCTTAAGGAAATCTACGGCACAAATTTTGAAAAGCCGTATCTCTCAATCTGGACCGTTCAAATGCTTTCACATTTATCCACTCTAATGAACTGTTTAGATTCGTTGATAAATTTGTGACAAAATCCAAACCGTTAAAATACAAAATGTTATCTTTTCTACAGATAATTTCTTCATTTGCTTAACACGTATGCTTTCTGTGACGTGTGGAACCTATTATTTGTGGAATATGATGAAATTAATGGTCATTTTTTTGGTAGAATTAGACGATTTAACTAAAAATTTAAATGGTAACTGAAGTATCTAGCATGATAACTAAACAAACTGACTAACTAAATAATTGCGAATAATAACGAGATAACTTAGAAACTATCTGAATGAATAAATAAAAATTATTGTGACATTTTAATTGACTAATGGATTAGTAAATAAAAATATTTTTAAATAATTTTCAAAATTAATATGAATCCTATTTTTTAACCCATATATGAATCATATTTTTACTGGTAAAATTAAGAAAATTATATTTAAGAACAGAAACAAGAAAAATTAAGTGGTAGAATTTGAAGGGGATAATTTGATCATCAACCGGATTATCCATAAAGGCGATACAAATCTTAAACTCCAAGCATTATACGGAGACAATCAAAGAGTAGAAGAGTGTTTGATCAAGTAAAATTCTCCTTTCGACATCGAGAATCTAATACGTGTGTTGATAAATTAGCTAGAAAGACCATCACTGATATTACTCCCTGGTGTTTGTACCATGTTGCCCAAATGAATTTTCTGTATCCTCTTGTAACTAACAATTGTAATTCGCAAAATCAATAAAAATACTGTCGGAAAAAAAATATAGTCATTTGACATCATTTGTTGTTTTTGTCTGTAAATGTTTGAATTTCACAAATCTACCATTAAATTTCACCATTTAGGCCAATAAAAGCATAATTAATGTTTAATTAATTCAACCGGAGTTTACAGATTTTTGTTTGAACATTTCATAAAAAAAAGTGAGTTTACAGAACCATAATAATGCCTTCCCATTTGATCCATTCAAATGAGCGGTTTAGATTCGTTGGTAAACTTACGACAAAATCCAAACCATTAATATACAAAATGTTATTTTCTTATAGGCAGATTTTAATTCACTTAACATGTATGCTTTCCGTGTTGAACCTACAATTTTTCCACATTGAGGAAACTCACTTTTTTCTGGGTCTCGTGATAATGGAATGAAGTCTTTACTTTATAGTTTTATTTTTCTTTCTTTTTGAAGTCTTTACTTTAGTTGTACCGACCATTTTGCTATTTTCCTTGAATTTCGTTTTATTTTCGAATGTTCCGCGCAACTGTCATCATTCATGATTAGTGACGAATCGATTAATGATTTTTATGGGTAGCAAAATATGAAATAAGACACAAAAATAACACCACATTCAAATCGAAATAACATATAAAAAGTATGAAAAGTATCTTCAGTGTCGTGCGAAGACTTTTAGAGGCTTGAGGCAAGTTAAAAAAAAAGAAGCGCATACAAATTTTTTTATGATGATTATTGTTTAGATGATCTTTCTTCCTATCGGGGGCAAGTCTCCTACAAAACAGATAAAGACGTGAAGATCCAAAAATCACGATGGAATGGTATTTTTCGATGGTTCTTCGACGTCCAAATGAGAAAACGTATGAAAAAAAACCATGGAGTAATGAATCGGAGAACGAAAAAAGTGATCGGAAAACGGAGTGAAAGAAGATGTCTATTGGGTCCGAAAGAAAGGGTGGATCCGCGATGGGTTTTGAAAGGTGGGCTCTTTGAGGTAAAAAAGAAGAAAAACAAGAGTTTGAGGAGAGAAATCTTCACGGCTTAGGAACGACCTTGAAGGTGACCGGAGAACGTTCGGAAGTGAGCCTGAGAGTCTCGGAAAATAGGAAAGCTAAGTGTTTAGAAATAACAAGCACACAGAACTCACAATAATCTATATGAGAGTATGAGAAAATGTGAACCCCTTTCTCGTTGGAGAATGGGTGATATTTATAGAGTTTTACCTGACCCGGGTTAGTATGTTGGGTCGGATCATGGACTGTCGGGTTGTTGGGTCGTTGGGTCGGATATCAGATCCGTTGAATGGGTCTTGTACCCAGAATGCGTCTGACTTCTCACCTACTTTCTTTGGCAGTTTGCTCATGCTACTCGACCAAGCCTTGTTGCATCGTTATCTCTCTCAGTGTACGACCTTGGAAGCAGCGGATGAGGCGCAGTATGGACATCTCCAGACCCGTCCCTGCACTAAAGCATAAGAAACATAAGTTTTAGGCCACTAAATATATATGATTTTGAAGGACCACATCTTTAAAGTTATTTTGGTATAGTTGGTTTGAAAACTTATCTTTCACTATGCATTAGTGGAGTTTGATGCCTTAGAATGCCTCTTTTTATATATTTTTTCTGATCAGTTCTATATGTTTGATTATATTTACTTTCGTGGCCCCATATTCAAAGTAATTGCTTAATACGTCTATCAACAATTATTAAAAAATTATATATTTTTGGGTTTTAGTAGCCACATAATACAAACTTTATTACATTAACAAATGACATAAATTTTAGAAATATTATTCTATAGGTATAGATTCTAAAAATATAAAATATCTAAGTTGAATTTATATGTTGAATATAAGATAAAATTCATATAAATTATATAAATTCAAATAATATAAATTCAAATAATATTCTAAAATTTAGCTACAATTATACAAACCACAACTTTAAACAAAATAACACTTCAATTTTTTTTTTGGGTTATATGTTCTATAACCATAACATGTTTAGTTTATAAAATGTAGATTAATTATAGAATACTATTTACTATTTTTCTAAAAAAGGTATGATAGAATCCTTCCTATTATACGTCTAAAAACTGTATGAAACCCAACTACTAAATTTCTGTATTTTAATTAAAATAATTATAATATAATATAATTATTTAATATTTTCGTATGATAAAAAAGGCCACAATCTAATTTTATTGCTTTAAGCCACCAAAATTTATGGCACGGCACTTGGCATCTCCCATACCGTTGCACTTTCTTACGCTCAGAGTGTTATCACTTTCACCTATCAGACGTGAACAAAATGCATTAATTGCATGATCTGTAGGTTGCCATAAGCATGGGTATGAGTTTGAACATATTCTGATTGTCGATTGGAGGGAAAATAAAAATATTGAAATAACGATTCCCGCCTAAATGAATTGCATACCTGGCCTGAATCCCTTAATATCAGGGATCGGGCTGTCGAGGCTGCCTGGTCCGGCGTGCTCTTTGCTCCCAGTACATGTGTGGATCACTCTTTTCCGATCCCGACCTCTCCAGATTATTGATCTTCGGACGAGGTAAGGAAAGAATGACCGCTCACGCTTCCTGACCACTAAGCCCCTTGAATCCCCATGCTTAACATTGTGGCATGCATTGTCAGATACGGGGCTCCCGGGGGCAGGTGGCCTTAGTTGGGTCTCTTGGTTCTGTAGATTCCAAGGTCCGGTGCAAAAGTCTGGAGTGCTTGGACCGTAGGATTTTGTAATTCGTAAAATCGAGCAAACCCCAGTTTGACTCATAGGGTCGTACCTGCAAAAAATCCATTGACAACATGTGGCAACGCGTAATTCATCTGCATAGGAAAGATCATATTTATTCCAAACAGTAAGTATCTATAAATAGTTGCTTATGGACGAGTACTGCAGAAAAAACATAAAATAGTTGCTTTAAAAACCGGTATTTTATTTGTCACCAGGCAAATCCAGGCAATCCCACAAATTCCACCGTATTGGTCCAAGAGGAACTGACATTATATTGGGTTTTAGTCCAAAAGAGTTTAGGGAGAGAAATTATAATTTTCACAAAAACATATTATTAATTACATAATCCTTAAGAAGAAAAAATATTATTAAAAAAAACGAGAAGAAAAACAAAAAAAAATGTACAAACTACACTTTAGTTTGGAGTCTATCATTTTTATTTAACATTGTATCAAAGATAGGAATATGGAATAAACAGTTTTACGATCTCTAAACTTTTTATTTACTCCCTATGTCCCATAATATCAGGTTTTAATAGATAAAAATGCGTATATTAAGAAATTTATTTTTTCTTATAAAAAATAATTTAATATTTTAATTAAAACAATTCAACCAATCATAAAAGATATTTCATGATATAAATAGTTACAAAATGTTACATGCATTTAATAAACTGAAATGAAGAACCAAGAGCTAAAAGATTTAAATAAATATTTTATAAATTGAATAAAGAGAGTTGCTTTGTTGCAACCCTCAAAGTTAATTCATTGATATATATATTTTCTTTTGAATTACTAGAAGGTTCTAAACCAAAGTCCGTATATCGCCAGGTCCGGGTCAGAGCATTAATATTTATTACAAGACTATATATAAATACTCATATTGGTAAGAACTCTAATTACTGAAAAGAACAAGCTTTTAAGTTTAAATGAAAAAGATTGTAAGACTAAGTTTTTCTTATTTCAACTTAAGTTCATCGATTACATTATATGGGTATTTATACTAATGATAAGAAAACCTTAAGGAGGCTTCACCTCAGACAGGTTTTGGAGAAGGTTGAATCGGTTAGAGATTTGGATTATTGGTTTAGACATATCCGTACTCGGTTTCTTCTTTTTCTCTGTAACAGTTTTGTCTTCTTGTGTAGGAGAAGAAGACTGTTGTGTTGCAGATGAGTAATGAGTTGGTTTGGGCCTCGGCAAGTCTTGGCCCAGTTGTGGCATGATTTTGGCTTTCCAAATCTTGTGGCAAGATAGAGTCTTTGCTTCAACAACCCCCTTCAAACTTGTTGTGGTTGGGACCGAGGGAACATCCACACCAAGTTTGTATCGGAGAGAGCTAAAGGCTTCATATGGGAGAAATTTTGTGAAGATGTCGGCTAACTGTTGATGAACTGGAACATGATTCACCACGAGAGAGCCAAGAGCTACTTGTTCTCTTACATAATGATGGTCAAGCTCGAAGTGTTTTGTTCGAGCATGAAATGTGAGATTAGCGGTCAACATCACAGCAGAGAGATTATCGCAATAGAGCTCTAGAGTGGCTGGAAGTGGAAGATCAAGCTCTTTAAGTATAGCACTGATCCTTCTAATGCGGTTTCGGACATTGCTATGTATTCCGCTTCCGTAGAGCTCTTTGACACAGTTGGTTGCTTCTTTGAGGATCATGAGATAAGGTTTGATCCAAGGAAAGTACAATATCCTCCTGTAGATTGTTTGGTGATCTTACACCCTGCCCAGTCACTATCGCTATAAGCTCGTAAGGTAAAATCTGATTCCTTAGATAAGTTAATGCCCATAGTTATTGTTCCTTTGACATACCTGAGAATTCTTTTGAGGTGTGAGAAATCTGAGTTTGAAGGTGCATGCATCTTTTGGCAAACATAGTTTACTGCAAAAAGAATATCCGGTCTTGTTAATATCAGGTATTGAAGCTTTCCTGCAAGGCTTCGAAAATAAGTGGGATTGGAGAATAGCTCTTGTTTATCAGAAGGTTTGTCCAACTGCATAGGTAAAAGAATTGGCATCGATTAGCAATTACTCATTGCGGCAACAGCTAGTAAGTCTTCTGCATACTTTTGTTGAGACAAAAACAGACCACCATTGTGATGCTGCGCTTGAATGCCCAGGAAATAGTGCATTTTCCCATGTCTTTCATCCTGAACTGAGTATTGAGTTCTGCAAGAAGCTTTGTCAGAGTAGCATAGTTGTTTCCTGTCAGAATCATGTCATCTACATAGAGTAGAAGCATAATAATATATTTGTCTTTGATGTATATGAATAATGAAGGATCTTTGATGCTGCAGGAGAACCCAAACTTTAGTAGAAAGCTATTGAACTTGTCGAACCAGGCCCTTGGAGATTGTTTCAAGCCGTATAACGATTTGTGTAAGTGACATACGTGATCTGGCCTGGTTTTATCAACAAAACATGCTGGTTGTCGCATGTATACCGTCTCTGTAAGATCTCCATGTAGAAAGGTGTTTTTAACGTCCATCTGCTTGATTTCCCATTCCATGACAGTTGCTATGTCAAGAACTAGTCTGGCCGTAGGTGTTCTAATTACAGGACTATAGGTTTCTAGATAATCTATGCCTTCTTCTTGATCAAATCCTTGTGCTACTAATCTGGCTTTTAGTTTATCCAGGGAACCGTCTTCATTGAGCTTGGTTTGAAAGACCCATTTACTACCAAGAACATTCATATTAGAAGAATATGGTACTAACGACCAAGTTTGAGTTTCCTCGCAATTACTGTATTCTTCATTCATTGCTGCAGTCCATCTTGGATGTTTTAGAGCCTCTGTGACAGTCCTAGGCTCCAAATAAGATACCTTTTGAGTGAGTAAAACGTATCTCGGATTTGTCTTAACTATTCCAGATTTTCAGCGTGTGATCATTTGATGTGTTGGTTGTGTTGCAGGAGCCATAATCGGTGTTGCTGCAGAGATAGAAGTGATTATTTG
Source organism: Eutrema heterophyllum (assembly GCA_002933915.1). Classification (NCBI taxonomy): domain Eukaryota; kingdom Viridiplantae; phylum Streptophyta; class Magnoliopsida; order Brassicales; family Brassicaceae; genus Eutrema; species Eutrema heterophyllum. The sequence continues at coordinate 375,401 of PKMM01007760.1, read as the reverse complement.
CTGAACTTGTCTTGGCCCAGTTATATATATCCCACTGACATGAGCTAGAGCACAGTTGCCTATAGGAACATAATCATTGGCTGCCGTACACTCAAAATACTCTGCTACTGTGGTGGTAGACTGATATGCTCAAATTAATATCCTAAAAAGTACTAAAGCAGTGTTGCAGTATAGTTAGGGGTCGAACACAAGAACTCCAGAAATCACGCAATAGATTATGTAGATCAGAATTAAGCTAAACCAAAAAGATGTGATTAAAAGCAGATGCGTAAATTAAACAAGTTGTAATCGATGGGAGGGAAGATAGGCTCATGGTATTTCTCAGGGAGTTCAATGAATGTAAGTAAACTAACTAACATGATTCAGATTTAGCGCGGTTCTTGAACTCAAATCACTAAAGTGTAGCTAACCAACTCTTGTTGCGAAAACTATCTAAGCCTAAATCCTAGAATTCCAAATCTCTTTGCAAATCCTAAAGTTTTAAACCAGCTTTTAGTTCAGATTTGATCTGTTCACAAAACAACTACACCAAATCTCTTTGCGAATAGTTATTTTGCTCACTCTAGGTTCTATCAGGTAATCAATCGCACTCTCGTGCCTAACCAATTATCCTAAGATCTAAGTTCCAGGTGATCAGTCTNTGATATGCTCAAATTAATACCCTAAAAAGTACTAAAGCAGTGTTGCAGTATAGTTAGGGGTCGAACACAAGAACTCCAGAAATCACGCAATAGATTATGTAGATCAGAATTAAGCTAAACCAAAAAGATGTGATTAAAAGCAGATGCGTAAATTAAACAAGTTGTAATCGATGGGAGGGAAGATAGGCTCATGGTATTTCTCAGGGAGTTCAATGAATGTAAGTAAACTAACTAACAGGATTCAGATTTAGCGCGGTTCTTGAACTCAAATCACTAAAATATAGCTAACCAACTCTCGTTGCGAAAACTATCTAAGCTTAAATCCTAGAATTCCAAATCTCTTTGCAAATCCTAAAGTTTTAAACCAGCTTTTAGTTCAGATTTGATCTGTTCACAAAACAACTACACCAAATCTCTTTGCGAATAATTATTTTGCTCACTCTAGGTTCTATCAGGTAATCAATCGCACTCTCGTGCCTAACCAATTATCCTAAGATCTAAGTTCCCGGTGATCAGTCTAGAATTAGCTTTGAGAGCAACCTAAGGTGAAGAACTAATTCAGATGGTGAATCCTAATCATTCAATTAACCTAACATTCAGAGAAAACCCTTATGAGAACCCTGAACCTAACAAGAGAACTACTCAGACATGACAATCGAAACAATAAACATGACTGAAATAATACTCGTATAAATAATAAATAGGAGAGTAACAAGAGGGTTTGAAATCTTTTCTCGGACGAACAGAGTCTCAGACTTGTCTCCCTCAGAAAGCTCTCTCTCTCAAAACTCAGAATCAAATCAAGTGTAAACTCAATGTTCTTGCCAAAATGGCTAAAAACCTAACTTAAAACTCATAAAACACGTTTTAGGCTAAATTGTAAATAATAAAGACTTCTGGGCAATTTTGCAATTCTTCAACTCTTCATTAAAGTCGCGCTTCGTGCTCTGCTGCAGTGAGTATCGATCAATACTCGGCAGTGTCGATTGATACTCAGACTCTGAATCGGGTACTCAGATACACGAGCTTCTGTTTTGCTCCAAAATGCTCCAAAAAGCTCTAATATCTCCAATTATGCTCCAAGCATGCTAAAACCTGTAAAAAACTCTAAAACACTACAAAATAGTAGAAAGACTCTATAAAACGGACCTATATCATGGCTTAAAAGGGGTAAAAACCATGATATATCATAGACGCAACTGGCTCATTTCTGGTTGTTGTAGAAAGAGGTGGAAAATCTTGATTGGTGAAGAGAGGTTGTGTCTATGCAGTCGTAATCTGAATCTCTTGTTGATATGGCTGCGGAAAAGAGATAATGGGAGCAGATTCTTCATAGTTAACTTTTGTTGCTTCATAGTTAACTATATCTTGCTTCATAGTTAACTCTTTTGTTGCTTCATAGTTAACTATATCTTGCTTCATTCATAATTAACTCCGAATTCTGAGTCTCATGAGACTGAGATGATAAGAAACTTTGCTGCCAGGTAGAGAGTAAAGGAGTTGCACCTTTTTCCTACAAATGAGAATACGTGGTAGCAAAAGGGAACGTTGTTTCATCAAAGACAACGTGCCGGCTTATGTAAACACGACCAGTACAGGGAAGTAAGCACACATACCCCTTGTATTTTTCATTATACCCAAGAAATACACACTGTAAAGCCCTTGGATCAAACTTATTATGTGCATAATCACGCAATGTAGGGTAGCAAGCGCTTCCAAACACTCGGAGAGAGCTGTAGTTTGGAGCTTTGCCGTGAAGGAGCTCGTATGGACTTTTGGCATTGGCTAGAGCAGTATGAGGTAGAAGAGTACTTAGAAATTTGGCGGTAAAGAATGCTTCGACCCAGTATTTGTGTGGTAGTTTACTCTGAAATAGCATAGATAGACCCAACTCTGTAATATGACGATGCTTTCTTTTTGCCAAGCCGTTTTGTTGAGGCGTGTGTGGACACGAGATAGCTTGTTGTATTCCACAGTTTTGTAGATGAATCATGAACCGTTTACTTGTGAATTCACCTCCACCATCACAATGAAAGATTCCAATTTTCTGTTGCAATTGATTCTCAACCAGCTTTTGAAAATTAATGAAAATGGAGAAGAAATCAGATTTCAGCTTAAGTGGATAGAACCAACAGAATCTTGAAGATTTGTCAATAAACACCATGTAATACTTAAATCCTTGAACAGAAATTGCAGGAGAGGGCCCCCAAAGGTCACAATGAATCCTTTTTAAGGGTCTATAAGCAACAAAAGAAGAAGCAGAGAATGGTAGACGTGAGATTTTCCCGAGCTGACACGCTTCACACATGGCATAAACCGCCTTATTGATCAAGATAGCTTTGTTGGCTAATAGGAGCCGGAGAACATGTGGATTTGGATGTCCCAAGAGTCTATGCCTCACCTCATTGATAAGCTCAAATGTAATACCTTAAAGTACTAACAGCTTTGTCGATTGTAGTATTTAGGGGTCGAATCCACAGAGACTCAAGAATCACACAATAGATTTTAAAGGTTCGAATTAAGCTAAGTGATCAATGTAATTGAAGGCAATAACGTAAATTAAACGGTTGTAAATTCGATGGAGGAAAGATAGGTTCATGGTATTTCTCAGGAAATCAGAGAATGCATATAAACTAACTGTTCAGGGTTCAGGTTAAGCCCGGTTCTTGAACTCAAATCACTAAGCTATAACTAACCAACTGTCGTTGCGAGAGTTATCTAAGTCTAAATCTTAGAATTTCAAATCTCTTTGCAAATCCTAAAGACTAAACTAGCTTTAAGTCCATGTTTGATTTGTTCACAAAACAACAAAACCAAATCTCTTTGCAGATAGTTATTTTGCTCACCCTAGATTCTATCAGATTATCAATTGCACTGTCGTGCCTAATCGATTAACCTAAGATCTAAGTTCCAGGTGATCAATCTAGAATTAGCTTTAAGACCAACCTAAGGTGAAGAACTAATTCAGATTATGAATCCTAACCAACTAATTAACCTAGCATTCAATGAAATCCCTTGTGAGAACCCTAAACCTAACAGGAGATTTACTCAGACATGGAGATTGAAACAATAAACATAACTGAATAAATCTCTAAAATAAATAAATAAGATGAGAGTAAACAAGGGTTCCAAATCTTCTCTCGGACGAACAGAGTTTCAGACTTGTCTCCCTCAGAAAGCTCTCTCACAGAAAACCAAAGTAAAATAATGCATATCAACCAAAGTGGCTGAATAACCTAATTATAATCATAAAACACGTTCTGAGGCTTCTTGTAATTATTAAAGTCTTCTGGGCCAAGGTGCAATTTCATCAGACTTGTAAAAAGTCGTGATCCTTCTCTTCATGCGATGGGTATCGACCGACACCATAAGTGGTATCGATCGATACCAGGCTTCTGTGTCGACTCTTCAGCTACATGATCCTTGCTTGGCTCCAAAATGCTCCAATTTTGAAAATTCAGCTCCAAACATACCTAAACCTGTAAAGACTCGAAAAGACTCCAAAATACTAGAAAGACTCAATAAATAAGACTTATATCATGGTTAAAAACGGGTAAAAACCATGATATATCACTCATCACTAGCCGAATGTTGTCGAGATGAGTAGAACACTTGAAAGTTAGGTCCCTCCAGCAGATACAAGCCATCATTGTTGCTTCTCATTACCAACAACTTCTTTGTTTCCTTATCATTAATACGGACACCATCACAGTCAAACTCAAAAGTGTAGGGAGAAGGTGATCGGTATCCCGCTTAATGCAGTTCGGTTTTCTCTTCGCGCGGCGAGTGCTTCTCTACTATATTCTTTTATCGCCCGGACTGAATAGTTACAAGATTCCAATGCTCCCATGATCATGTTAACGAGTTTCCGAACTTGTGGAGCGTGTTGATTATCGGTTTGTTCCTCCCGATCTCGTTACTGTTGGCCTACATCGGTCGCGTCTTTCGCTTGCTCGGAATTCTTGTTTGTCTTCGGCTTATCATTGTCACGACGCCGTCCTCCATTGTTTTCGTAGCGGCGGGATCTATTTCCAGGTCGGAACGCTCCTTCTACTGGGACTTCCCCCTTCTTGTATTTCAGCATCAGGAAATCTTTGAGGTGTCTGCACTCCTCGGTGGTGTGGCCTTCTCTGTTGTGGAAGTGGCAGAATGGGACAGACTCGCTTTCTGACTCCTTCGGGTCGTCTTGTCGGACCCAGGTATTCCAAGGTTGCTGCGCTGAACGGCGTTGACATGTCGTTTTTCATAATTGTTGCGAGTATCCCGGTATTCTTCCTTCGCCTTTTCTTTCTGAACTGTTTGCTTGGGAGGAGCGTACTGCTTGTCCTTCACAGCTTCCTCTTCCTCCTCGAGGATGTAGATATGCGACTTGTGTAGGATGTCTTCCAGAGTTTTGGGCCAGTTGCGCTTGATTTCTTTGTGAAAATCGGATTTGTACCAGGTCGCTTTGTAAAGTGCTTCTATTGCTGCGTCGTCATCGATGGTGCAGTGAGATACTACCGCTTTGAAGCGGTTCATGAATTCGCGTAACATTTCGTCACTTCTTTGTTCGAGAGCCCATAGGTCGGCATTCCTCGTTTTCTGTTTGATGAACATGGTGAATCGTTTGAGGAATTTCGTCGTGAGCTCGGTATAGCTATCGATCGAGTTCGCGTCTAGCTGTGAGAACCAATCAAACGCGGTTCCACTGAGATTTTCCACGAACAGCTGGCATGTGGCAGCGTCTTTTTCTTCTTCGGTACTGAAGCGAAAACGGTTCATCATGATTCCGAACGAGGTCATGAAATGGCGTGGATCAGTATGTCCATCGTATGGTGTAATCTTGATCTTTTCCAAACGCCGAACTGTGGTGTTGATAACCCGATCTGTGAATGGTGTCTTCTGGGTCTCTTGGATCACTCGATCGATTCCAGGTGCCGAACTCGTAGCTTGATGAAACTTAGATCGCATATCTTGAAGTTGGGCTTTGACGTTTTTGAACTCTTGATCTAGAGATGCTTGATCGGTGATGTGAATCCCCGGGTTAGCAGCGGACCATCTCGTTGGCAGATCTGTCGCAGTCGGGTTTTGGTTCTGGTTTAGCTCGGTCATGAGGTTCCGATGAAGAGGGGGGTTCGCGTTCTCAGGGGTGACTGGATTTTGTCTGAGCGTACTGAGTTGGTTTTGGAGTTCGGTCTGGGATGCCAGCAGAGATTCGAACCTTTCTTCATTTTTTTTGGAGATTTCTGCGAACTATGCGGTCATAACTTGTATGAGAGCAGCCGGATCGACTAGTGTTGGAGTTGTTGTAGTGGTGCCTGATGGATTCGGTGCTGGAGGGTTTTCTCCTCCGGTAGGTAGTTCGGTATCCTTTGGATCGAGCCCGTCGTTTAAAGAGTTTCGATCGCCGTGCTCGGAACCGTTGTCGATGATAGCTGAAGTGCCGTCTGGGTTCGCCATTGCCGAACTCAATTAAACGAGATCTGTAAGTTCTGTTTTATAAAATTCTCCCCACAGTCGGCGCCAATTGTTGATTATGAAAATCACACAAAGGGGTAAAACAGAGAACTTTGGATCGGCATCTCGTTTTATTGATTGAATTTGGCGTTACAATAGAGATTTAAAAAGAACTAAGAAAACAAAAGAAGTTGAGATCGGCAATTTGGAGCTCTCTCTATCTCTCTCTTCTGTCTCTCTCATCTGTCTCCCCCCCCCCCNCCCCCCCCCCCCCCCCCCAATGTGCTTGTGCCCTCCCTATTTATAAGGTTTAGGGTCGGTCATTGAAAGGAAAACTTCCTTTTCCTAGTTCGATTAGAGAAAAGGAATTTCTCCTGATTTCCCTACGAGATAAGGAAATCTTCCTCTTATCTCGGAGTTCGGTCGAGCTCTGTTGTAACGAACTAGGCNAGGATGTCTTCCAGAGTTTTGGGCCAGTTGCGCTTGATTTCTTTGTGAAAATCGGATTTGTACCAGGTCGCTTTGTAAAGTGCTTCTATTGCTGCGTCGTCGTCGATGGTGCAGTGAGATACTACCGCTTTGAAGCGGTTCATGAAGTCGCGTAACATTTCGTCACTTCTTTGTTCGAAAGCCCATAGGTCGGCATTCCTCGTTTTCTGTTTGATGAACATGGTGAATCGTTTGAGGAATTTCGTCATGAGCTCGGTATAGCTATCGATCGAGTTCGCGTCTAGCTGTGAGAACCAATCAAGCGCGGTTCCACTGAGATTTTCCACGAACAGCTGGCATGTGGCAGCGTCTTTTTCTTCTTCGGTACTGAAGCGAAAACGGTTCATCATGATTCCGAACGAGGTCATGAAATGGCGTGGATCGGTATGTCCATCGTATGGTGTAATCTTGATCTTTTCCAAACGCCGAACTGTGGTGTTGATAACCCGATCTGTGAATGGTATCTTCTGGGTCTCTTGGATCACTCGATCGATTTCAGGTGCCGAACTCGTAGCTTGATGAAACTTAGATCGTATATCTTGAAGTTGGGCTTTGACGTTTTTGAACTCTTGATCTAGAGATGCTTGATTGGTGATGTGAATCCCCGGGTTAGCAGCAGACCATCTCGTTGGCAGATCTGTCGCAGTTGGGTTTTGGTTCTGGTTTAGCTCGGTCATGAGGTTCCGATGAAGAGGGGGGTTCGCGTTCTCAGGGGTGACTGGATTTTGTCTGAGCGTACTGAGTTGGGTTCGGAGTTCGGTCTGGGATGCCAGCAGAGATTCGAACCTTTCTTCATTTTTTTTGGAGATTTCTGCGAACTATGCGGTCATAACTTGTATGAGAGCAGCCGGATCGACTAGTGTTGGAGTTGTTGTAGTGGTGCTTGATGGATTCGGTGCTGGAGGGTTTTCTCCTCCGGTAGGTAGTTCGGTATCCTTTGGGTCGAGCCCGTCGTTTAAAGAGTTTCGATCGCCATGCTCGGAACCGTTGTCGATGATAGCTGAAGTGCCGTCTGGGTTCGCCATTGCCGAACTCAATTAAACGAGATCTGTAAGTTCTGTTTTATAAAATTCTCCCCACAGTCGGCGTCAATTGTTGATTATGAAAATCACACAAAGGGGTAAAACAGAGAACTTTGGATCGGAATCTCGTTTCATTGATTGAATTTGGCGTTACAATAGAGATTTAAAAAGAACTAAGAAAACAAAAGAAGTTGAGATCGGCAATTTGGAGCTCTCTCTATCTCTCTCTTCTGTCTCTCTCACCCCCCCCCCCCCCCCCCAATGTGCTTGTGCCCTCCCTATTTATAAGGTTTAGGGTCGGTCATTGAAAGGAAAACTTCCTTTTCCTAGTTCGATTAGAAAAAAGGAATTTCTCCTGATTTCCCTACGAGATAAGGAAATCTTCCTCTTATCTCGGAGTTCGGTCGAGCTCTGTTGTAACGAACTGGGCCCTTGTTAGGCCTCGGATATCGGTCGCCAAGATAACTGGACCCGTTTTGAGCCCGAAGTTCGGCCCATCGAATCTTGGTTTTCTTTCTTCTGGTTCGAACCGTCGTAAACCGGGAATAATCGAATCGATCTCGGTTCGAGCCGAACTAAACCGGGGAGTGCTAAACTCCCCTCTAACAATAGTTGCTCGAACAATGCAAGGCATATTCCCGATACAACAAGAGTCTCCTGAAGTATCAAAAATATTGAGATGCTTTAGTGCCGGACAATCTAAGACCACCGACCGAGCGATATCATCTGCTACATCATTGCCAAGTGATGATAACCTATTACCATGATAGCTGAACTTCTCTAGAGAAGGCACCTTCACACTGCATCTTTTCACATTGTCATCATCTTCTTTACATCGAATCAGAAGCAAACATCTGAGAACAGGACAACTTGATAGAAGCCTGACAAAAGAAGCTTAATCTTTATACACCACATTACGAAGGTAAAGCTTTGTAACGGATGGGAGGCAAACTGAAGGAGAAACATCCAGGAAAATCTTATTAGAGAGTTCCAATTCAATGAGCGTTTTACAAGTGTAAAGGCTGTTAGGCATGCTGATAGGTTTCGCGGACCACCTAAGATCAAACACTAACTTGCGCACGAAACAATCAAATGCGTTTGCAACCCATTTTGTAACATCAACATCAGTAGGACAATTTTGACCAAGTTGGATACACAAGCTTTCTAGTGAAGGTGCCTTGCGGAGTTGCAACAACTTCTCAAGAAACCACCAAACGCTCTCCTATTCACCATTAGTACTTGTCCCGATGTCTTCGAACTCAAGTCTTGGCACCGCTGTCCAGATATATAGTCCGCCATTGTTTCGACAAAATCATGGTGGCCGCAACATCTTTTGTCGGAACAAACAACAAAATATGTACTAACAAATTGTTGTATCTATAGCGTACTAATTCTATCTTCACAAATCGCCTCTTGAATTCTCTGAGAAATTTCGACTTCTTGTGCATTTGCTGTAGCGGAAAGCATTTTGCTGAAAGTAAAAATCACTACTTTATTCATTTACCGCCAAACAAAAATTGTACATATGAACAAAACGAGCATGATGAAAATTAAATATCAAGTGAGCAAGTATTCGGAGCAATCTCTACAATTAGTATTTAAAGAGAATCTTAAGTAATTAAAAAAAATCACTCTTCTCTAATTCTTTTTTCTTTGTCTACTTCTTTGGAACAATATGGAGTAACGGTATAGCAAAAACATAACAATAAGCCTAAAATATTATATTTTTTTGATATAATATCTCAATCCATTTAATTTATCTAAATGTTTATGAAACACTAAATTATTAAGCTTTAACAAAAATAAATAAACATTAAAATATTAAGATATTATCTTATTACTAAAAAATTGGATACATTTTAGAGTTTAGCCAACTTCCTATGAATTTAACAGAAATTAGGAAAATAATAATGATGTAAGAACAAATATTTTCTAGACAAATAATATACAAAAATGAATAAGATGATGGTTTCTTTCTTATCTAATTTATCTCTTGTTTATCTAATGCTCTTATCTGTTTTGATAAAATTATAAACATTCTATGATTTCATTCTTTATACATATATATATATGGGCAATTCTACAAAATAGTACCAAAAAACTTAAAGTTCAATAATTTAGCACACAAGGGTGAAAATCACAAACATAGCATTCATTAAAGAAAAATTGACTAAACTACCCTTGTTTTTAATAAATCAAAACTAGTGTAACAAGCAAAAAAAAACTTTCTCATCCAAGAGAGAAACTGAACAACAAAGAAGACCAGCAGAGGCAGGATTTTTGATCTCCGATTCAAACATCTTAGCCTCGCCGATACAATCCCCGACGATTCCATCTTCGTCATCCGCCAAATCGTTGGCCTTCGGACGAGATGCCGTCGAACGGAGATCTGGACCGTCAGATCGAGCAGCTGATGGAGTGTAAACCGCTATCGGAGGCGGATGTGAGGATGCTCTGCGATCAAGCTAGGGCGATCCTTGTCGAGGAATGGAACGTTCAGCCCGTGAAATGTTCTGTTACCGTCTGCAGCGATATTCACGGCCAGTTCTATGACCTTATCGAGCTCTTTTGAATTGGCGGTAACGCCCCTGATACCAACTACCTCTTCATGGGAGACTATGTAGGTTTGTCTTTCTCCATCTTTATATGGTGTGGAAATCGATGCTTGTTGCTTGAATATACTCATCAAAGGGCTGTGCGAGAGTANAGCCTCGCCGATACAATCCCCGACGATTCCATCTTCGTCATCCGCCAAATCGTTGGCCTTCGGACGAGATGCCGTCGAACGGAGATCTGGACCGTCAGATCGAGCAGCTGATGGAGTGTAAACCGCTATCGGAGGCGGATGTGAGGATGCTCTGCGATCAAGCTAGGGTGATCCTTGTCGAGGAATGGAACGTTCAGCCCGTGAAATGTTCTGTTACCGTCTGCAGCGATATTCACGGTCAGTTCTATGACCTTATCGAGCTCTTTTGAATTGGCGGTAACGGCCCTGATACCAACTACCTCTTCATGGGAGACTATGTAGGTTTGTCTTTCTCCATCTTTATATGGTGTGGAAATCGATGCTTGTTGCTTGAATATACTCATCAAAGGGCTGTGCGAGAGTAGGAATCTGGATGCTGCACACCAGCTGCTCGACAAATTTCCTAAACAAAAATCTCAGCATAATGTGATGACTTACTCCGCGGTTTCTGTAACAAGGGCAAGTTCGAGGAAGCCTTCAAGTTGTTGGAGAGGATGGAGAAGGAACGAATCAAGCCTTCAAGTTTTATACAATTGCATATAGTTTTATACAATTTTATATATCATTAGTAGATTGATAAAGAAAGCTCTTGCACTGGTCAAAAATCGTAAAAGGAGGATGGAACACTGTTTAGTCATGGCGAACCGTATGTCTATGGATCAGACCTGCTTCTGGAATCGCGACAGCGCCGAGTGGCACTGCTTCGCCGGAGACTAAGTCGGATGTCGAGCGGCTCAGGTCGGACCAAGCCATTACGCCTCGCTCGCAAGATTCCGATGCGTGGTATGTGGATATTATCGCTAGCGTTGAACTCACGGATTATGGTCCGGTTTGTGGTACTATGGTCATTCGTTCGTATGGTTACGAGATATGGGAAGCGATTCATGTTTCTTTTTTAAATTTAGTTCGTTTTAATTTTTGACGTTTTTTTAACTTTATTGCCAAATGTTTCTTTGTGTTGCTTCAATTTCGTCGTGCTTGTTAATTTGCAGGAGTATTTGAATGTGAAAGTCAAAGAGACTGGCCATAGCAACATGTACTTCCCGTAGGTACAGTTTGAAGTAGGAATTTAGAAAACTAGTTTAAGCTGGTTTAATTTGTTAATTCAATTTGGATTTAGGATAGAGTTAGTATAATTACAGATTATTCACAAATAAGATAGGGTTTAAGCATATTTGTTCACAAAGCAGGAAACTTTTACTTGTAACGAAGTGAATGTATTGATGCCATATTTTACTTCTTGAATGGAATGATACATTCATGTTGCCATCATTGCTCTATTCTTATACTTTTATGTTACATTGGAGTTTCAGTGATAGTTTGACCTTTTTGTGCAGTTTATACCATACTCGTTTATTGAGAAAGAAGCTTCACACGTTGAGAGATTTGTGACTATTGGAGGAGGGAAATAACTTGAAGAGAAGCTTGTCATAGGCATAGGAAATAACTGTTCTGAAACAAGAAATGTGCATCTAAAATCATGTTCATAAACGATTTGTTCATTTAGGAAGACTTTCTGAAATTTGTTATATATCTTCTGAAATACGTTTCATTTCCAAGAAAGGATCATTTTTCATCATTTGTTCATTTAGGAAGACTTTCCGAAATACGTTATATATCTTCCGAAATACGTTTCATTTCCAAGAAATGATCATTTTTCATCATTTGTTCATTTAGGAAGACTTTCCGAAATACGTTATATATCTTCCGAAATACGTTTCATTTTCAAGAGAGGATCATTATTCATCATTTGTATCATTTAGGAAGATTTTCCGAAATACATTATATATCTTCCGAAATACGTTTCATTTCCAAGAAAGGATCAGTTTTCATCATTTGTATCTTTCTCTATCCATTGTATTTTTCATCATTTGTATCATTTAGGAAGATTTTCCGAAATACGTTATATATATTCCAAAATACGTTTCATTTCCAAGAAATGATCATTTTTCATCATTTTGTATCATCATTTTGTATCATTTAGGAAGAGTTTCTAAATGTGTAGCACGGCTTCCTAAAATTATGGTGTGTTTTCGGATGACAAGTTAAGTCAACACTTTCTTTTAGAAGTGTTGACTGACTTTTAGAAGAACATAACCCCCACGATGATTCACTTTTTCCCTACTAATAAAACAAACAAAGGGTTACAAAATCATCAGATTGAGATTTAATAATAGTAATAATACCGAGAAGAAGAGAGAAGAGCATGAATTTCTCAAACTGCTTGCTCTAGTTTTCGTGTTTGTAGGTAACAACAGATAAATCACAACCGAGCCACGGACACTGCTTCCTCGCATGTTCAGGTACTATGTTAGCCACCATCTCCACAAACACACCTTTAAGCTCTGCTTTCACACGACATTAAAAGAAAAAGCTTGTGTTTAAGTCACTTTTCTTATGATACTTTTGAGCTGTTTATAGCTCCAAGTGCAAAAACCAAGAAAAATTCCAGCTTTAACTACTCAGTATCTGCAATTTAACATTTTTTCTTCAGGCCAAAATTTGACAATTTGAAGATAAGGAAGAATGTGGTAGTACCATGAGGCTTAAAGTTGAAGAGCGGTGGAAGGAAACGTCCCTTGTTGGTGTTCCCAAAACCTACACAAGTCATAAATACAGCATTAAAGTGAAATCGGTACAAAGGTAGTACCTTTACAAAACCACCAGTATCACTATCAAAATCAACATTTTCTTGGGCCGATCGGATTCAACACTGTTTAACGGCAAGCCTTCATCACCCAAAACCTCACCGGAGCCATCTTCTCTAAACCCGTTTTCCTCGCTCGTAGACCCGATACCGGCGGATGCAAAGCTGTACGGAACAACCCGATCGGAGTGAAACATAATAAAGCTATTAAAATCTCAACCAGAACCAGCAGAGATTGACTCACATTGCGTTTGAGATTGTAACGGTGCCATTCCGACTTGTAATGGAGCTTCTTCTCAGCGTCGTCTTGGAACTCCTTTTAACACGAATTACATGCTAAGTCAGATTATCTAGGTCTCAGTTCTTCTTACTTTCACCACTGTTTGGTAACTCTTCGATTCAACAATCAATTGAAGCCTTGTGATCAATTCGATGATGTAGAGCCTAGATTATCCGATCGTGATGATCGCGAAGTCTGAGTAAATTTTCTCAGAAGAGGATCGCGAAGAAGACGATCTCCAAAATTCAATTTTGGATAAATTTCATTTTTTATATTATTAAGTAAATTATTATGTAAGTAAATTATGGGCCAAAATGGTCTTTTGTCACTTTAATGAATGCTAAAAATGAGGCTTTTTTATTAAGGTGCTAGTTTGGTCTGAAAGTTTTCAAAAAATGTCATTTTGAACGATTTTTCTCTATATATATATATATAATTTTTAAAGCATAATTTAAAAAAAATTATCATTATAAATGAGGTATTTATAAGCCTAAACTTAATAACAACTCTTCTTATTTAATAGAACATCGCAAGAAATTTATCATAATATCTAGATATGAAAAAAAAAATCTAGATATAATCTTAATACTAAATAATGGATACATTTTGTTGTTTTTTTTTTTTTAAGAAAAATAATGGATACATTTTGTTATAAATGGCATTGGTGTAGAAGTTGTTCGATCAAATGCCAAACAAAACAATTCATTTATTAATAATGGATACTTTTTGTTACAATACATTTATATGCATTAAAAATGATTACTCTTTACTTGCTGTCGAAATTACAGCTCGAGGTACATTGCAGAAATAGAGAAATATTCATTGATCAATTGAATCAATATAGGTTTATATGATATGGCTTTATGGAAGAGCTAAGGGTTTTCTTTGTCTAGTTTTTGAAGAGGACAAAACAGTCTTCACTGAAAATGGGAATCTGTGTCCTGTCTCAGACAGAACAGTAAAAAGAGGATTCTTGCAGAATCTTCACTTTAGGACCTATAGCTTCTCGATTCAGTAAAAAAAATTCAAAACTCAGTAAAAGAATGCCAAAGAGAAAAGTGAGAGAGCTATAGAATTTGAGCCTGTCCTTTTTTGCATTTTATTTTGTTTGTTGCTACTATACCACAAAATCAAGATTTCCAATGCTTAGACAAACACACACACAAAAAAAACAGAAAATGAATTTTATATATATGATAAATAAATGAATTATATATTGTTTTGCTGAATTTGTGATTCGATAAAACAAAAGAAAATAAATATGGAACAGAGTCTGACACATGCTAAATATTATAACCCATCATCAACAAGACAACAACAACAAATTTAAGGGAAAAAAATGTTTTTGAAAACAGAGCAAACTTTAGTTAATGGTTGCTTTAGCAGAAGGGAACTCAAAGCACACTTTAAAAATTATAATATAAATCAAACAATAGGAAAAGGCAAAGAGTAGATAAACGTCTTAATTTCTAAAGTAAAAAAAGATAAGCATATTAACAAAAAAAGACCAAAAATATTTGATAACTAATAAACCTATTTAAAAACAAAATCTAAAATTCCCTTAGTATCTCTGCCTCACCTTCATCTTTGTTGTTCAGAAACAAGATTCTGATTCAAAAACGGAGTGCAAGACTTCCATCTTCCAAAATCTAAACTCAAGAATCTCTGGATTATCAGCTATAACATTTTCCATATTGTGTCCATGGATTCACTTCATAGCATTTATAGCTTTTCCTCAGGAAAAAAATAGCTCCAAGATACAAAATCTCAACCGATTTGGGTGGTTTATACTCAATTGTTAATAGACTTTTGCAGTTTCATCGAACTCGTGGTGATCGTCTTGATGTCTCTGCTCTCCTGAAAGAAAACAAAAAGCCTTTCCGTAAAGCAAACTTTTTTTTCTTGCAATGAAACTTTAACTAAAGTGGTCAAATTCTTTAAAAGACAACCTTTACTCATCTAGGCATTAGAGAAAGATAAATTTTCGATAGAAGCTTTCACTTAAAACTAAAAAGAAAACATTTTCTGTTTCAAAGCATTTTAAAAGACCAATTCTTTACATATAATGAAGACTAGATGGAAGAAACAAGAATTATGAATAGATGTTGACAAAAAAAAAAAAAAAACAAGAATTATGCGCGAGTAAAACACTAGATAAGCCACTTTCAACACAAATTTCTCTAAAGGAATGGTCTTTAAGAGCAAAATCATGGCTTTACCAATTGAAAAATGAGTGTAAAAGATTGAAACATGAAAAAAGATATGTACCTGTTATGAATAGGATCAGGTCCATTAGGAACTTTTCGCTTGCTAACGTAAAATGGATTCACACTTTTGTGAAATTGATGTGTGTTTTTACCGTGAAACCGCAAAGTCTTGACCATTTCTGTTGATAAACCCCTTGATGCAGAGTACGGTAAGATAGCTAAAATAAGAAACAATATAACACCCAAAGACACAAGAGCTCTCATTATTCCCATAAATTTTCTTCTTGCTACGATTGTGTATCCTACAAGTTAGTGTTGAACATACCAACCAAACCAAAGACACAAACAGAGCAGAAGATTCATGATGATTTCTAAAGTGTATGTCACATATATAGACAGAGAAAGAGAGAGGGCGAGAGAAAGAGAGAGAGAGAGAGAGAGAGATCTTTGGTAAAGAAGAAGCCCTTAGGTCATGTATATACCTTGGAGAACAAATCTGTGATTGGTTCTATTTAAAGACGAAGCACAGAAAGCAAAAGCATTGTCGACTAGTTGTCTTAATATATGTACACGTAGGAAATGAAAGAGAACGAGGGTAAGAGCTTTATGTGACATATAAGACCCATTAAGTAACTTTTTCTCTGTTTTGATTTGAGAATTTTTGTGCAGCCAAGCCATTGAGAATCTCACAAGCTCACTTAAGTAAATTTATCTTAAGCCAACTTTAGAGGCATAGGACAATATAACCTTTATGTGGCTGAATATATTTGTATTAATAAGGCTATTGCTTTGTTTAGCACTCTCTTAGATTGTTTGGAGCTTTCCTTTAAAACATAAGAAAATCAATTCATTAAACAAATCTGTCAAAAGAACCAATTGGAAATAGAGGAGCTACAACAATTTTCTTCCTTGTTAAGTAACTATGTCCTGCTTAGAGATATAACTAAAAAACATACTTAAATTAAATTTATGGGTATGATATTGTGTATATAATGTGTATTTTGGACATTGTTACCCTTATTGACATATACGATGGAGAAAGGATAAACATGGCGTGACAACTCTTCTCTTTATATATTTTTCCTTTCTTTTTTTCTATGTTTTCTTTCCCATCCTTGCTTTTTATTTCTTTGAAAAAAACTCATTCAATTTTGTGATATCATAAAAAAAAAAAAAATTATCCGCATAAACCATAGTTTGAACTTTTTTTTAAAAGAACAAAAATTATTCAAAAAAACAAATATATAGCTACGTGAAAAACGCACAAGTCTATGTAAAACACATACTGACTATGTTATACTCCATTTGTTTCACTTTAAGTGATTTTGTAAAGATTTTATACAGGGATTAAGAAATCACATAAATTTATAATTTTTTTTACTTTTTCTGTATTAAAACATTATGTATTGTCTAATTAAAAACAGTTCAGTTATTAGTTAACAATTATTTTTCTTAAAATTTTCATTAGTTGTTAATATTTTTCATATTTTCCTATGATAATGAACCAAAAAAAAATTATGATCCAAAATTTGTTTGTGTTTGTGTTCATATGAGTAAATCACAACAATTTTGATCTACTTAATTTTTGAAAAAGATCCATGTTCTTCAATAACATGGTTTTTAGTTTTACATATTATAGTTTTCATATGTATTATTTTTTCATGGTTTAAATTGTTCAATCCAAATATGTTTTTTACGAGTGTAACATGAAGCATATGAAAACTGATAGTTACTTTGCATCATAGCTAGATGTGCTACACTAGGAGTCTAGGAAAATGAGAATATGCTTGCAAAGGAAAATGAAAGTGCTTGAGAATGTTCTCAGTTCTTTTAAATTCCATATTCATAACTTTACTCATGTAATTTATACGATAAACTATATGTTTACAACAACAACAACAACAAAAATAATGAGGTCCATCAATAACCAGTTAGACTTATAATTATATGGGCTGTCTTTTATCATATCATGGGCCGATTAACAAATTTAGAAAGGTTTCGTGAATCCCACGTGACGATTTTTTTTTGGTACGTGCCAAAAACCCTATTATCCCCTTAAATAGCGAAATTTCACGAAAACCCTAATCGCAGTCGATTTTCTTCTTTCATTTTTCTCAGTCAAAAAAAGAAGAAGAGAGAACGATGAAGGTTGTTTCGGCGTACCTCCTTGCGAAACTCGGCGGCAATGAGATTCCATCCGTCGCTGATGTGAAGAAGATCTTGGAATCTGTTGGTGCAGAGATCGACCAAGAGAAGATAGATCTGTTTTTCTCTCTTATTAAAGATCACGATGTGACTGAGCTGATCGCTGTTGGACGAGAGAAGATGGCTGCTCTATCTTCCGGTGGTCCTGCGGTTGCGGTTGCGTCCGGAGGAGGCGGTGGCGCTGCTCCCGTGGCTGAGCCTGCGGCGGCTGAGACTAAGAAGAAGGAAGAGGAAAAAGAGGAGTCAGAAGACGACGGTGGAATGATGAGTCTCTTCGATTGATCTTATGGTAGAAGATATCGATCTGCTTATATTATCTACTCGTTTTTGTTATGTCTTTTTTCTTAATAAATTAGGGTTTCTGGATTTCTGTCGGTAATTTTTCTAGAGATTTTGCAAGTGTTAAAGACGAGTTTGGTGAGAATAAATATTAGTTCTCTTGAAAATTTATGCGTTTTGACGTGAATGACATATTCTACAATCTGCGATCGAAATTTCTATTGAATGATGACATTTTCCATGGATTATGGAGTTTAAACACTCATTGTTTTTACTTGAAATCGTATGCAGTGGATGACATCTTTTTCAAAGTTGAATTTTGTATTGAAAAATGACATTTTTTAATGGAGTTTTTCTAGTGTTATAAACGTATGTTGTGTTTATGAGGTTCTTCAATCCAATTTATTCCCATCAACATTCATATGTTTTACTTGAAATTGTATGCATTGAACGACATATTCTACAAATATGTAATTGAAGTTTGTATTGAATAAAGACATTTACTATGGTTTATTTAGGGATTTTACCTGCAGTGTCCAAGACTTCAAAGTTGTGTGAATAAACATATTTTTGTTTCTAAAGTTCCTCAATCTCTAGTTTATTCCTTTGAACATTCCTGCTTTTTACTAGAAATCGTATCCGGTGAATGACATATTCCACAAATAGGCGACTGAATTTAGTATTGAATGAGGACCATTTTTAGGGATTGTTTAGGGGTTTTGCTAGTGTTTTTGTTTATGAGATTCTTAAATCTAATTTGTAGTCCTTTAAATATTCATGATTTTTAAGTTTTTTAACTATAAATCTTATGTAGTGAATGACGATTTCTACAAATATGCCATCGAGTTTGTATTGAATGACATTTTCTATGGATTTTTAAGGGATATTACAAGTGTTGACATCCTTATGCTTTTTAGTTTTTACTAGATATCGTATCTATAGTGAATTACATATTCTACAAATCGGCGTTGGTATTTGTATTGAATAATTACATTTTCCAATGGATTATCTAGTGATTTTGCCACTATTCGAGACTTTAAGTTTAACAATCTTTTTTTTTCTTCTTTTTCTGAACTATGATGCTCCTCAATCCAATTTCCTCCTTTGAATACTCATTCTTGTGACTAGAGATCGTATCCGTGTGTGACATTTTGACAAATCTGCCAACTTTTTCTGACTTCAAAGACCTCTTCTCGCATACTTTTTGTAGCGGTCTTGAGCCTTGGTTCGAATTAATGGTTGTCCAGATCATGACTTCTCAATCGATCAATCCAGTTTATTACTTTGAATATACATACTTTTTTACGTGAAATTAGTCGTATAACGTGAAGTACTTTTTCTACAAATTTGTTTTTATCCAAATTTACATCGAATAATTGCATTTTGAGCGTAAATATATAAGTTTTTATAGCTGCCTCTTGTGCATATCTAAAGCAAAAGCTTTTTCTTTCACCATGGCATAAAGATGACACAAGTCATTTTCTTTTTTCTGTGTTGTCTCATTTCAGTTTTCTTTTCAGACAATTTACATTCTCTGGGAAAAAGGTTTTAGCATACGTACGTACTCAGAGAATATCTGTTAAAAAAAAAAGTCGAATTTTGTGTGGAAAAAGAATCCTTCATGCAAAAAAGGTTTTTGTTTTGTCTTTATAAGAAAGCTTAAAAGCCAAAACATGGTAGAAAAAAAAGCTAAAATTTGATGTGGGGACTAAACATATATATCATCTGTAAGCTAAAAGTTTGCATCTTTTAATTTTCACTTTTCTCGATTACACCACAAAAATGAATCTTTTTTTTATTTTCCTGCAACAAAAGACTAAAAAGATTATGCTTTTTTCCTAAAACATTTCCCAAATCTTTGTGTTTTCTCCAATGCTTGAACCTTTATGAACATAAATGGATATAATCCATTAAATTAATCAAACCATAACCTAACCCGCAAATGCAAAATTGTTGCTTAATACAAGGCTAAAAACCGAAACAACTCTAAAAAAAAGGAAAGAAAAATAAAGTTCTTGGAGAAGCTGAATACATATACCATACATTTTTCATCAGAAGAATTCAAAGTCTAAATAAGGACCTGATGAAGAATCTGATTGTTTTGAATGCTTGTCTTGTTGTTGAACTGATGACTTGAGGGTTTCATTTAGTATCGAAAGATCGATCGGTTTCGGTATTTCTGGTGGAATGGTGCTTCTGATTAGAGCCCAATTGACATTATCAAAGAAAGGATGTTGCTTTATCTCTGTAGCACCTTTCTTGAACCCTAATCTCTTCTTAGGATCTTTAGCGAGCAAACCTCGAATCAAATCCTTAGCCGCAAAACTTATAGATCCTTCTGGAAACTTTAGCGGTTGCCCAACAACATTGAAGAGCGTTTCACGGTTTCCGTTTCCTTTAAATGGCGTTTTCCCGGTTAACAACTCGTAGAGGAATATACCAAAAGTCCACCAATCAACAGAACTTCCATGACCATCCCCTCTTATGATCTCAGGAGCTAAATACTCGTGTGTTCCCACGAATGACATAGACCGAGCATCCGTTGGCTCAGCTATTAACATTGGGAGCGAATCCGAACCACCCTTTTCGGTTTTCGCCTTTCTTGGTTTATTGTTGAGGAAACGAGGCTTGAAGCACGATGGTTGGATACAGGCTACGGGTAATTTGCAGGATGAATCTACTATGCAAGACGGTTGAATACAGTACGACGTAATATGACAAGAAGGTTGTGAAGTGGATTGAATCAGTGTAGGACTCACAAAACTCTGCAAGGAAAGATCGAAATCCGATAGCATAATGTGACCATCTTCTCTCACCATTACATTCTCTGGCTTCAAGTCTCTGTACACTACACCCATCATATGAAGATACTCGAGCGCAAGAAGTACTTCAGAAGCATAAAACCTGCAAATTCAAGAACATAAGGAAACAGACAAAACAGAGGATCCATTAGAACGTTAAAGGTGTCAATGTTTTCAGATTCTTAAAAGCTACATACAACAATCAAATCAATTTGATTTTCACTATTAGCCAAACCCAAAATATTGACATAAAAAAGACAAAACAGGGGATCGATTAAAATGCTAAAGTTACAATCAGAATCTAAAAACTACATAGCACAGTCAAAGCAATTTGATTTCAATCTCAGACAAAACCCAAAACATTGCCATGAAAAGACAAAACAGAGTATCCATTACAAAGTTAATGTTTTCGGATTCTGAAAGCTACACAGAATAGTCAAAGACATTTCTGTTCAAATTACACTGATTCAGATTAGTTTCACTGTCAGACAAAACCCAAAACATGGAATTGAACGACTCTAAAGCAAATTAACCTGGCGGCTTGCTCGGAGAAATGTTTTCCGGGCTGCTTTTGCCGGAGAATATGAAGATCTCCGCCGCTACAAAACTCCATAAGAAGACAAGAAAACTTCTCAGTCTCGAAATGAGAGTAAAGCGTTGGCAAGAACGGATGATCTAGCAAACCCAGAATCTCTCTTTCGGTTTGAGCCCTAACCAATTTCTTCCTTCCAATCAACATTCCTTTATCCATCACTTTCATGGCGAAAAAACATCCCATCTCTCTAAGCTCAGCTAAATACACACTCCCAATATCTCCACATCCCAATTTCTTCAACAGCCTAAAATGCCCTAAACCCAGATCCTCGTTTTTACTGCATTTCACGCTCTGAATCGCGTCCCATCGAAGATCGTTCCCTTTATGCGGCTTCGATGGGGAAAAGACCCTTTTGAAATTAGCCTCGTTCGCATCGAAAGATCGAGACTTTTCGAGATTAGCTTCACTGCTTACACTGTTACTGCTACAGAAACTTAAGCTGACACTGTTGTTGAGCCTAACGTCTTGAGAGCCATTACTGCTGGTTTTGAAGCTCTCGGATCCAGAAGCTGGACTCGAATTAGCAGCATTATTGCAATTGGAGGAACAATCATGTGAAGATTCGAGATTTGGAGTTTGTCTACTCATAACTGGAAAAGAAGATCGATAAATGAGAAGTGAAGAAGTGAGAAGTGAGAAGTGAGAAGTGAGAAGAGAGAAGAAAGATGTTTACTTTTAAGAATCTATGGGTTTGTGTTGTGTTGTTGATGGTCAAGGCTCTGTGATGTGACTCGAGGTGGTCAAAGAGAGAGAAAGAAAGGATTTTGAAAACATTGAGATTGTTGAAGAAAAATGTGTTTAATTTATTTATCAAGGGGATTTTCAAATTTTGAAACAGTGGTTTGATAAACTGTCTGTGTTGAGGGTAAAACGGAGATTTTTGTTATTGTTAAGTAACCAGTAAATAAACTAATGTGATTAACAATTAATTCTGCTGTTAAACCCAATGAAGCCATTAGTGGATAATACTCGTATCGTGTGTCACGGTGAAGATTATATAAAATAAAATAAACAATTGCATAGTTCTAATTATATGCTTGTTTGTTTGTTATGTGTACTAATTAAATTCTCCTTTGTAATTTTTTTTTAAGAGTTGTGGCATGCACATTAGAACAAGGAAAATATTCAAAGACATAAAAATTTGGATAATTATAAGTTAACATAACATTTTTTTGGGGAGGGGGGGGGGG
>PKMM01007760.1:342184-352851 GCA_002933915.1 Eutrema heterophyllum | reverse complement strand
ACAAGTTAACATAACATTCAAATACTAAATTTTAATGTTTATTGGAAACGAAAAAAAAAAATCACAAATACCATAATTTGAAAACATCGGATATTCTACACATGATTTAAATACCATACTTTTTTGTTGTTGTAAAAAACTATTTTTTCAAAATACAAAAAAAAAGTAGGTGAAAGTGAAATATGAAATGCAAAGTGATGCAATCTATTGGTAAGGACAATAATGAAATAAAATTTAAATAAAGAAAGAAATGAAGAGCGAGGGGGTGAAGTTCACGAGGAGAGAACAGAAGTAGTTTTAGATTTCCTATAACATTAACCCAATTTAAATACACAATTACCAATACCATTTTGGACTCCTATTTGTAGATTTTTCAACGTTTGTTTATGACGTCATATTTGGAAAATTGAAAAGAAACTATGCAAGAAAGGCAAACCAAAATAAACATAAATACAAGATGATTATCTTATTTGGAAAAGATTTAGATGTTTTATTTGTATTTTTTTTTTTAACGCTGAATAATAGTTTATTAAGAGAATTAAAATATCAATTGGTTTACAAAAACCAGAAAAAAAGGATTATTTCTGAAATAAATAACGACATCTTTTTGCGTATGTATGTCTAAACATTTTTGAGATGAATCGCTCCACTTTTCTTTTTGAAATAGTTAAATTTCCACTGAAATGATTTTTATAGAAATCTAAAAACATATATTAACGCTTCAAACTGAATTGACCACGGTTGCCACTCCATTTTTATTGCTCTATTAGGAGCCACCGAGACGAGACAAACTCTTTATATTGCTCCATTGATAACAACATAGCCATTGAGATCACTGTTCCAAACAGTCGATTAATTAGGAGTTTGCATTTTAGGCCGCCTTCCAAAGTAACCGTGGTTTGCGACGAGAAACTCACCAACACCGAATGAACAACCATCAACGATTGAAGCCGAGAAGAACTGTTGCCACCATCCGCCTCTAAGTCTGTCATTTACCTCTTCGAAACGGTTCAACTGAAATGGTTCAACTGAAACTGAGCTTTTGTCTTCCTAAATCCATTGGAAAAATCTCACGAAAAACGATAAAAACTTTGCCAGATCTATAATGAATTGGAAAAAAATAAACAAATCAAAGGAAAGTAGCAAAATAAACCAACTAAGCCGATGCCGGAGATATAGAAGCCTCTTACCATCGTCCAAGATCCACACAAAATAATCCTTTTTCTCTCTCACTTGACAGACAGCTAGGATGTATTATTTGTAGACTTATGCACAAATATTTGGTAAAGTTATGAATCAATCCCGTCGGTTTACTGAGTTATATAGATGCATTGTGGTTTCTTAAAGAAAACCATAATCATGATCAATTCAAAATTCTGAATAATATATGGATACATTCAAATACTAAATTTTAATGTTTATTGGAAACGAAAAAAAAAATTCACAAATACCATAATTTGAAAACATCGGATATTCTACACATGATTTAAATACCATACTTTTTTTTTGTGTAAAAAACTATTTTTTCAAAATACAAAAAAAAAAAGTAGGTGAAAGTGAAACATGAAATGCAAAGTGATGCAATCTATTGGTAAGGACAATAATGAAATAAAATTTTAAATAAAGAAAGAAATGAAGAGAGAGGGGGTGAAGTTCACGAGGAGAGAACAGAAGTAGTTTTAGATTTCCTATAACATTAACCCAATTTAAACACACAATTACCAATACCATTTTGGACTTCTATTTGTAGATTTTTCAACGTTTGTTTATGACGTCATATTTGGAAAATTGTAAAAGAAACTATGCAAGAAAGGCAAACCAAAATAAACATAAATACAGATGATTATCTTATTTGGAAAAGATTTAGATGTTTTATTTGTAGACTTTTTTTAACGCTGAATAATAATTTATTAAGAGAATCAAAATATCAAATGGTTTACAAAAACCAGAAAAAGAGGATTACTTTCGAAGTAAATAACGACATTTTTTTGCGTATGTATGTCTAACCATTTTTTAGATGAATCGCTCCACTTTTCTTTTTGAATAGTTAAATCTCCACTGAGATGATCTTCATAGAAATCCAAAAAAATCTATTAACGTTTCAAACTGAATTGACCACGGTTGTCACTCCATTTTTATTGCTCCATTAGAAACCACCGAGACGAGACAAACTCTTTATATTTCTCCATGGATAACAACATAGTCATTGAGATCACTGTTCCAAACAGTCGGTTAATTAGGAGTCTGCATTTCAGGCCGCCTTCCAACGTAACTGTGGTTTGTGACGAGAAACACACCAACACCGAATGAACAACCATCAACGATTGAAGCCGGGAAGAACCGTTGCCACCATCCGCCTCCAAATCTGTCACTTATCTCTTCGAAACGGTTCAACTGAAACGGAGTTTTTATCTTCCCAAATCTATTGGAAAAATCTCACAAAAAACGATTAAAACTTTGCCAGATATATAATGAATTGGAAAAAATAAACAAATAAAAAAAAAAAGCAAAATAAACCAATTAAGCCGATGCCGGAAATATAAAAACCTCTGACCATTGGCTAGGATCCTTTTTTCTCTCTCGCTTGACAGCTAGGATGTTTTATTTGTAGACTTATGCACAAATATTTGGTAAAGTTATGAATCAATCCCGTCGGGTTACTGAGTTATATAGATACATTGTAAGAAACCATAAACATGATCAATTCAAAATTCTGGATAATATATGGATACATTGAGAAGTTGTGTTTGTACCGTTATGAATTTAGAGATTAAAGTTTAACATTAATAATTATATATTTATGAAATAGCAATGACGCTTATAAGTTAGTGGTTAAAAGTTGGTTGTATTATTGAAGGTTATACCTGTCCCTTAAAGCTTATTTATTTGAAGGTCATAATTCTTCTCAGTTTAGTCGTTTTATTTTATGTTTATAATCTCTATAATATTATTTAAGAAGACATTTTTAAAAATAAATTTTGAGATATTACATGAAATGACATTGTCAAAATGAACAAACAAAAAAATTAAAAAGGTTATAAACGTCAATTATTATAGCTTCCTTCATTTGTTAGTTTAGCAAAATTAAATGAAGATTCTCTTTACAAAATGGCAAAGGTCAATAAATGTTTACAGTATATTTCACAATCGTATTACTATCAATTGCATACATTATTACTTCCTAATACAAAAGCTTCATTTAAGATATTTGGGTTGAGTTATTCGTTATATATAATTACATCTTTCTTAAATAGACATTTAATATATTGTAATATATTCATTCTTTACGGAATGTATTCATACAAACATAAAATTCTCTTTGATTCAATCATAAAACTTAGAATCGTATCTTACCAAAAACATAGTTGATATCAGATTAACATTGGCTACCAAGTTAATGGAATTTCTAAAATTCAATGTATCTTACGGTTCTTACCTAATGACCACAAACCATTATAAAAAGCCCATTTTCTAGACCATTAACGATCACATATATACTTCTTGGAATCGTTTCTATCTAAACTACACCCACAATACCTAGAAATGACTGTTTCTCTACCTATCTCCTACCTCAACGAAGTGAAACCTTACAAAACCGATTGGCGCGTCGAAGTTAAAGTCTTGCATACATGGAAACAATACAGTAAGATAACCGGAGAGACACTTGAAATGATTTTAGCCAATGAAAAGATAAATTTATTCATTTGTAACAAATATACCTTATAATATACATATAATCTCCGATTATCTCCGATTTTACAGATTTATCAGTCAAAAGATGCATGTGATT
Organism: Eutrema heterophyllum; assembly: GCA_002933915.1. NCBI lineage: Eukaryota > Viridiplantae > Streptophyta > Magnoliopsida > Brassicales > Brassicaceae > Eutrema > Eutrema heterophyllum. The sequence continues at coordinate 349,061 of PKMM01007760.1, read as the reverse complement.
CGACAGAACCGCCATTTATGCTGCGTTTGAAGCTTCAAAGCGAGCGAGAGACATAGAAAAGAGAAAAAAGGTTTTACAATTTTCAGGTCGATTCGGGTCGGGTCGGACCAAAAACGGGTCCGATTTTATTAAAATGAAATTTTCTATTAATAAAATCAGAACAACATTTTATTTTCATAACTTCTAATTTAAAACAAATAACACATTCATATAAAATTAATGTAGAGATATTTTAACAACATTTCACTTTCACAAACTTTTAGCTTAAATCTCTATAATATTATTTAAGAAGACATTTTTAAAAATTAACTTTGTTTTGTAAAATATTACATGAAATGCCATTGTCAAAATGAACAAACAAAAAAATTAAAAAGGTTATAAACGTCACTTATTATAGCTTCCTTCATTTGTTCGTTTAGCAAAATTAAATGAAGATTCTCTTTACAAAATCGCAAAGGTCAATAAATGTTTACAGTATATTTCACAATTGTATTACTATCAATTTCATACATTATTACTTCCTAATACAAAAGCTTCATTTAAGATATTTGGGTTGAGTTATTCGTTATATATAATTACATCTTTCTTAAATATAGACATTTAATATATTGTAATATATTCAATTTTTTACGGAATGTATTCATACATCATAAAATTTTCTTTGATTCAATCATAAATATTAGAATTGTATCTTACCAAAAACATAGTTGATATCAGATTAACCTTGACTACCAAGTTAATGTAATTTCTAAAATTTAATGTATCTTACGGTTCTTACCTAATGACCACAAACCATTATTAAAGACCCATTTCTTAGACCAGCACATATATACTTCTTAGAATCGTTTCTATCTAAACTACGCCCACAATACCTAGAAATGACTGTTTCTCTACTTATCTCCTACCTCGACGAAGTGAAACCTTACAAAACCAATTGGCGCGTCGAAGTTAAAGTCTTGCATACATGGAAACAATACAGTAAGATGACCGGAGAGACACTTGAAATGATTTTAGCCGATGAAAAGATAAATTTATTCATTTGTAACAAATATACCTGATAATATACATATAATCTCCGATTTTACAGATTTATCAGTCAAAAGATGCATGTGATTTGACAGAACCGCCATTTCTGCTGCGTTTGAAGCTTCGAAGCGAGCGAGAGACAGAGAAAGGAAAAAGAGATATATGAGTAAGCCATTGAGGAGTCATTGGCAGGCTGTGAAATGGGTCTTAAAATACATCAAGGGAACACACACAAGATGTGAAGTTAACCTTTAAGAAGTGTGATGAGTTTGTAATTGATTAAAGGCTACTGAAATCCCATAGGCCTCTGATCCTAATAATGAATACCTTTCGTAGATCAAGGAATGGACAAAGCGAGAGGACGAAAAAAGCAAAATATTACAGGGGCTTGGGATGCCTCACCAGGATGAGCCGGTAGCACTTGGCGTGAGTGCGCTAATAAACCAACCCATTTGATAATCAAAGTTCCCTATCGAATGTACGCTTTAGGTTAAGTGAAGGGATAGACCGAACCAACTCACTAACGAAATTTTAGATCAAGGAATCTTACCCGAAGCATATCTCGTTAGATGGTTAGATGGATGTCGTTGACGCAAAGAGAGCTTTTATGGCACTTTCACAAAGCGGAATACTATCAGTAGTATATACCTTCCCTAGGAAAAGCGGTAGAACATCCTGATCTCAAAGGCGTTCCTCGGGGTGTAGGTAAGGGGTTAGCAGTAGAACTGTTACTTACCTAATCTCATGTTTCTCCTCCTTGGTTTGCAAACCAACTCGGAACGGAAAGAGAGGGAGAGTACAAGCTCAGCTAAAACCAGAAAGAAGGTTCACTCCTCACCTTTGAAATGTAGCTTGAGCAGCTAATCAGTCAATACCCTATGTTCTTATTTCACACAATCCAGGAACTTCGGGAAGAAAAGTCTGTAGGAATCTACCCGAAGATAGGACATTCATTCCTCTAAGGCAACGCCTTTAGCTACTCAACTACTTGAGCTCATTCGATACCAGACAAGCACTCATTGGCTACTAGGGGGCTACCAGAACTACTCAGATCAGATCGTCGGCTTCCTAACTCCTTTCATTTATAATAGGAGAAAAAAAAGACGAAGGTGAATCCTTTTCTCCCCTCTTCTCTTGGTACAGGAGCTGAACCCATTCATTGCTGCTTCCTTGGTTGCTGCACATGCTTCTGCTCTTGGGTTGGTAACGAAAACTGCTTGGCACGTCTCAGACCAGGGCCACTTGTGGTCCCTTTTCAACAAATCTGTAAGCGGGGCTTCTCTTTTTCGAGTACCCCCACCTTAATGAATTTTGTTAATTTGCCTATCTAAAGTATCCGCCATGGACCTTCCTCGACAAGACAATAAATGCTAAGGTGGTCACCTGGGGAGTTGAGATGAAAAAAGGAATTACTTGAGTTTTGGTCCCTCTTGACTAATGGTCGGCTTGTGGTCGACCGCCTTTTTCTTCTCATTCTGACTTTACTTGTCATCGTTGTTGAGTTTGTGCCACTACTCTTTCTGGAATGGATAAGCCTTTTTGCCTCAAACCTTCAAAATAGCCTGTTTATATTATTTAAGAGACATTTTTAAAAATGAACTTTGTTTTGTAAGACATTACATGAAATGTCATTGTCAAAATGAACAAACAAAAAAATTAAAAAGGTTATAAACGTCACTTATTATAGCTTCCTTCATTTGTTCGTTTAGCAAAATTAAATGAAGATTCTCTTTACAAAATCGCAAAGGTCAATAAATGTTTACAATAGATTTCACAATCATATTACTATCAATTGCATACATTATTACTTCCTAATACAAAAGCTTCATTTAAGATATTTGAGTTGAGTTATTCGTTATATATAATTACATCTTTCTTAAATATAGAAATTTAATATATTGTAATATATTCAATTTTTTACGGAATGTATTCATACAACACAAAATTCTCTTTGATTCAATCATAAAAATTAGAATCGTATCTTACCAAAAACATAGTTGATATCAGATTAACCTTGGTTACCAAGTTAATGTAATTTCTAAAATTCAATGTATCTTACGGTTCTTACCTAATGACCACAAACTATTATAAAAGGCCCATTTCTTAGACCATTAGCGATCACATATATACTTCTTAGAATCGTTTCTATCTAGACTACCCCCACAATACTTATAAATGACTGCTTCTCTACTTATCTCCTACCTCGACGAAGTGAAACCTTACAAAACCGATTGGCGCGTCAAAGTTAAAGTCTTGCATACATGGAAACAATACAGTAAGATAACCGGAGAGACACTTGAAATGATTTTAGCCGATGAAAAGATAAAATTATTCATTTGTAACAAAATATACCTTATAATATACATATAATCTCCGATTTTACAGATTTATCAGTCAAAAGATGCATGTGATTCGACAGAATCGCCATTTCTGCTGCGTTTGAAGCTTCGAAGCGAGCGAGAGACAGAGAAAGGAAAAAAGAGGTTTTACAATTTTCAGGTCGATTCGGGTCGGGTCAAACCAAAAACGGGTCCGATTTTATTAAAATGAAATTTTCTGTTAATAAAATCAGAACAACATTTTATTTTCATAACTTCTAATTTAAAACAAATAAAACATTCATATAAAATTAATGTAGAGATATTTTAACAACATTTCACTTTCACAACTTTTAGCTTAAAATAATCAAATTCACATAATAAATTAATAACAATTTATTTTCAATTAGTATAAAACCAATAAAATCTATAACTGCCCAAATCATATTTTTATTCTGCAAAAAACGCAATATACTATAATCATGTAACGTTTATAACAAATTGATAAAACTTTTAAGAAAATATCGCTTAATTCAAAAAAATAAACTTTGCCCCGCGTTTTAGCGCGAGTTAAATCCTAATATAGTACATTTTACAGGTTTGAATCTAGATATTGACACAACGATAATACTAATACAAACCACTAAGCTATATGTCATGGTCAAATGGTTCCCTTGTTTTTTAGTTGAATTTAATGGACAATGTATGTATATACATGAATCAAAATAAAAAGCAAACACTAGCTTCTAAGTTCTCAAAGACATTGTGGCTATGGGCCTGTGGCCTTTTTTTTAGGACAATACTACTTAAATTAGAAAAATCTTACAAAATGTTTTTTTTTAATATACAGAACAATGCAGTAATAACAAACAAATAGTTTGAGCAAATAAATATTATATATACAGATATAAAAGAGTCTTGTCATTGGTTAAATTGATACATATCTTTTTTTCTTATGTATAAAAATGGAATCAAGAGCGTTGGTCGATGCATATCAAAGAAAATTTGTAGCTCAAAGTCCAAACATTAACATTTTCATAAAAAAAGGTGGTTGAAACATCAGTATTGGTTTATCACTGATTTATAAAAAAGTGGTTAACAAAAATTAGTTTGATAGTCTATTGCTTTATCACTGATATTAGTACTATATCACTATATATATTTCATCCGATTTCTTTCTTATTGAAGGTTAAGATATGCTATAATATTTTAAAATAAATTATATAAAATCGTGTGTCGTTAGCTCAATTAGAAAAATACCAAAAACGAAATCTAGAAGTTACATAATCGAATAGCACTTGGGACGAGACCATATAACATGTTCTGGTCATGTATCGGGAAGATGCACGGACTTCAATCCGGAACCTCTTATTCATAAAAAGTCATATATAATAAGAAAAAACCAATATATACAACCTTAAACAATAATTTTTCGTGGCGTGTTTATATATGGCTGTAGATAAGTCTAGTTGTAGATTTCATAATATTGATTAGCTCTTCTATATATCCAATTACCCTAAAAACACTCTTGCATTTTCATCGTCCATTGATTTTCTTAAAAGGAACATTTACTAGTCAAAAGTTCTTTAATTCCATCGTAAGCGACATCAATTCCCTTGTCTTCAAAGATCAAACCTTGGCTCTAGCCATAATCCAATCTTAAAGCATAATTAAGATCGACAACAACACTTGTTTGTGAGAAAATCACATCTCTTGTAACTTATAAATACTCCAAATTATATCATTTAATATTAAACGGTGAAGCTCCAACAAAAGTTCCAATGAGATTCCACTTTAGCTCCCTGCTACAAGTTTTCATTATATGGAGTTGTATAGTATATGGTAATTTTTTTCCTTTCTAAAGCCAAATTGGTGGTATATTTGATCGTATCATGACTCTGATCAATGCTATACATAGGTAAAGTAGCATGCATGGAGTAATATTGTATGTGCAAAATAAATGCTCATTTCCCATTTGGCCGGCTGTTGCACCCAACCCTGGCCATCCGGTTCTAGCCTCCGGTGGATTTTACCTGCCATGCGGAGATACCAGACGCATTGATGTTCCTTCGGGTTGGAGTGGTCGTGTTTGGGCTAGAACAGGCTGTGATTTCACTTCAAATTGGAATCAAGCTTGTGAAACAGGTAATTGTAGTTTCTAAATACAACAATCCTTTCATAGAATATATGAGAATGAGAACATTATAGAGATGTATTTAAAATTAAATGTTATTTGGGCTCTGAATGGTTGCGGACCTTGCGGTGTAGGAAGCGTAAAAATGTAATGTATTTAGAAGTGTTTATCAAAGATTCAAAACTAATACTTGTTTACGCACAGTTTTAGCAATAAAAACAATTAAAGAGATAAGAGTATTTTAGTCATATATAAATTCAAACTTTTGCTAGAGTGAATAGTTTTATTTTCTTGGTGTTAATTAGTTGCAGTTTTGTTTTTCCAAAATACTATCATTTAACCCCACTATTATATGTTTATATGACTTGAAGAGGGGAATAAGACATTAAGGTTATTAGAATTATAATTTTGTTTGTTGGTTTACAATGAATTTTAGGTGATTGTGATGGACGTTTGGAGTGTAATGTATTGATTGGAAAACCTCCAGCGACCCTTATACAAATTGCGGTACAAGCTGACAAATCCAAACCTAATTTCTATGATGTAAGCCTCGTCGACGGTTATAACCTCCCCGTCGCAGTGAGCTCCAAACCCGTATCATCCAAATGCACCATCTTAGGTTGTCATAAAGATCTCAAAACGACCTGTCCTGACGAATTACAGGTGAAATTTCAACTTATCTTTATTTTCAGAACCAGATTTAAATACTCAAATCTCAAAAGGAATAACATTTTGAAAGTTGATGGATATATTTTTACTCGTTACGTCAAAATGATGACGATATTACGTAAATGAGACATTATTTTTGCTAATTTGAATATAATATGTTATGTTTGGACGTGAAGTGGATATCCTATCTTTTGTAGTATATCTGAACCGATCCGTTTTCTATAGATCGACATCTTTTTGATCCTTATCCAATTCAGATTTAACAGAATGTCCATTGTTCGAATATTTGTTAAAATCTGGTTATCAATTTGTTATGTAACAATTATTAAAAACATTAAGAATTTGTTAAGAATAAATTACAATATTTATTTCAACTTTTAGTTTTAACGTTTTGTTTCTTAGGGCTTGATTGGTATAACTGATAGTAGAGCAGTAGCACTAAGCAGCAGAAGCTGCTGAAGGTGTATACTCTAATTAATGTATACATTTTAAATGATTGACAGAGCTGTGAAATATTATATATAAAATTATTTAATATATTTATTCGTAAGCATTATATCTATAGTTATATTTATAATATAATTTTTAATAAAAATTTTCATATTTCAATTATATTTATTATATTGTATTTTTATTTAAAATTTTATTTAAAAATTAATAAAAAAATAAAGGTAAATATTGGTTTTAAAAGTATAAAATTTACACTTTAATATAAACATAATTTTTTGAT
>PKMM01007760.1:321427-331435 GCA_002933915.1 Eutrema heterophyllum | reverse complement strand
TGTGTTTTTTTTTTATTAGTGTTTGTTTTTTTGTTTTGAAATTTACGTTTGAGTCACGAATGTATTTATAGAAATTTTTCAAAATTACCAACGGAATTACAACGGATTTGCATCGGATTTACGACGTATATTTTCGATGTAAATAGATTAGGTGAACCTATTAAAAACGTGTTCTACCTAACTGGAAACAATCGACGTCTACTCGTCGTTAATTTACATCGAATTCTGATCGTTGTAATATCGATGTAAAATTACATCGATTTTACAACGTAATTTGCGAAAGTAATATTCGTTGTAATGTCGTCGTAATGTTACATCGAGTTTACGACGAATTTCAAAATCGTCGTATAATCGTCGTAATGTCGTCATCAAATTACGACGATATTACGACGACACATTTTTACGACGAATTTACAACGAATACATAATTCGTCGTAATTCCGTCGTAATATCGATGTAAATTTACATCGATTTAAAATCGTCGTAAAATTTCGTTGGTAATTGACTGTTTTCCTGTAGTGTTATTGATTTTGTATAATTCGCCTAAGTTTTGTGACTTTCCCTATATTGGGCCTTAAATGCCCAAGTGCATAATAAAGGATTATGAGATGTGATATGGACCGTTGATCATATTATAAAATACTTTGTGGTGCAAATAACCAAAGGGAATTGAAATAAGAGTTGGTTTTACTTGGATCTTTTTTTATTCTTTTTGATCCTAGATTCAACCATCCGTGTTGACGTTTTTTTGATTAATTTATCGTTTCCACTCGTCCTCGGATCGGTCCTCTGCAGAAAGACAGTATCAAATAGTCATGTGGGTCTACGAGAAAATAAAGGGATTGCCTCGGTTCCTGTGAAACATATATTTGATTTGACCTGTACGGCTTTACCGACATTGTGAAAGTTCGATAGTGACATCAACCTAGAGAGATTTTGAGATGGGTCAAAAATGCATGATCCGATAATCTTTAGTGATGATAGTTGTTTCAAATATTCAACCATAAGAACATTTAATATAATTATAAATAAAACTTCTAATATTAAATATTTGTTTTATATAAATTTTCGTTATAACCACTAAACTTAACCCTAAATGTAAAAATATGATTTCCAACATATAATGTCAAACCTTAAATGATATATCAATTCATAATTTTTTGACATATTAAATGTAAAAATATGATTTCCAACATATAATGTCAAACCTTAAATGATATATCAATTCACAATCAAATACATCACTTAAAATTTAACTTCTCCTTATATAGTTAACTAAACTATATAAACTGAACCCTAAACTATAATTTTTACAAATTTGTTTACCCTAAACCATAAATCTTAAGTCAATTTCTAAACATTAAGCCCTAAACTCTAACCCATCAGAACTATAAACTCATGAAACTTATAAATATGAAACAACAATAACTACCGACGCACGACGATATGAATATCTAAAACTATGGTTATGCAAAAGATTATTTGGTATGTATTATGTATTCATCTCATTGGAAATATGTATGAGACTATAACATAATTTATCTTTGTTGGTGTAATTTGATTCAATTGTATAAAATTTTAATTTATCTACATCACAATTGCTTATATTTAGTTTATGTATACAAATTTTTAATCAAATTATTTTTTATCATTTTTAAAATTTAAATATACGATTTAATTACATAGTAGATTTCTTTATGCAGACTATATAGCAGAGTTCTTTAGTAATTTCAGATTTCGCAAGATTATAACCGTAATTGAGACATCTTTTTTTTGGTTGGTCATAAGGGAGTACCCATTTGAGTTACTTTTGTTTTAAATTGAATAAGAGATCTATTTTTGCATTTAGAATCAAATTATATGTCATTTTTAGCGATTCCCCCTACTAAAATACTTACCATAATAAAATAATTTTCAATACAAACTTAATCATGAATGCTACTCACCTGTCTAATGGTATCAAAAAGATTAATATTTTGACTTTTCAATAAATACTTAAAATTAAAAAAAAATTAAACAAATAAGTAAAGAATATGAGAGACAACCCTGTAATGGGAGATGTTTGTTTAGAATAACTTCATAAGTCCATTGTTTCTCTCTCTCTTTCTCTCTCTCTCCATATNTCCATTGTTTTCCTATATTCTTTAGTCATACAAATAATTTAATTTAGAAAATTAGGATAAAATTATTTTCGTATTCAATTCTACGATCTCAAGTAGTTTATTCCTCGTATTTGTACAAAAATTAATATTACAAGGTCTCCAATCAGCAATGTTATCATTAGTAAGCATGCATTGGTTTTAATCCTTATACCTGACTTTCATGTATAAGCCCACTACATGGTGGATTTTGATCTTTGATTTGATTTGAGGGAAGATTTGGTTTGATATTCCAAAACATTATATATTTTGAAAACTAATTTACAACTTTTTTTACATTTAAAATTATCAAAATATCTAGACAAATTAAACATAGATTTTTTTTTAAAACATGGAAAATGTTTATTTAAAACAAGGAGCCGAAGAGACTCTTTATGAGTTTTTTTTTTTGCAAGACCCTGGTTTGATTGAGAGGATGTGGCTGATTCTAAAAGGCAAATTCTTTTCCAAAAGCATATCTGACCTGTCATCAATTTTGAGTGCTCTTATTTTGCTGACATTGATAGTTTGAGAGGCCCAAACTTTCCTTTCATTAGTTTGGCTCTTTATAGATATAATATATATTTAAATATGAGCCTTAATAACCAAAATAAAATTCGAAGCTTTTGTTTTATAATAAATATGACCCGTAACATAACGAAAAATGTAATAAATTTTTATCATTATCACCCAAGCTTGTTGAACATCTTACAGGGATATATTGGAGATATGTTAGAAAGTAAAACGTGTATCTTGAGAACAAATTATTGTGGGTCATCAAAATCCGTCTATGAAGTAAATTTTCTGACACTCGTATAACCTAAATGGAATGACTTGAAAATAGATATAAATCTCCATATTATTCGTAGCATTATTAAATTTGATAGGTAATGTGGATAGGAATCCATAAAAAATGCTGAGGATTGCAGAAACTGAGGCAATGACTTGGGAATCGACACAACATAGCGATCCAGTATTTGATTATCAACAAGTTTGCCCTACTCCGGTGATGGCTTCACACGTTGGATACGGTGGAGGGCGATGTTACATTGATCGCTCTTGGAAGGAAACTGACAAGTTTCCTGGACTAGGATGACACTTTTTTCAGGAGGGCGTCGAAGGAGTCATAATGGGTGCAAGAAATCTACGAAGAAGTATCTCCCCCTGCATGCAGAACTTGAAGCACTCATTTGGGCAATGCACTGCATGATTGTGAATCAGAAGACGGCGATAACTTTTGCAACAGACTGCTCCGAGTTGGTGAAGATGGTGTCTACACCCGATGAGTGACCGGTTTTTACATTACACTTGGAGGAGTTCGAGAATGGTAAGGAAGAGTTTTTTTTTTTTCTCTATCTCACACATCCCATGCGCAAACAACACAGATGCAGACAAGTTATCCATCAGATTTCATTTATGTAAACTCGGTACCCCGGTTTGGTTTACTGAATCGGTATAAGTATTTAGGCTGTAGACAAAATAAAATAAAATTTGATAGCTTTACATTATTTGGCGTTAGCTATATGTTAATTGATGTAGCGTACATCTTCTCCTTCTAGAATTAGGATTTATGTTAACGTTTTCCTTTTATTTCAGTATTTCTTATTTACTTTGGATTTCCTTTTTGTTCTAGTTTTCTATTTCTCTTAGGATTATGAGACTCGTTCCCGAGCTTATAAATAGGATACTAGTCTTTTGTTATTTTGCAACTTTGATTTTGATTAATAAAACTTTCATAGAGCTTTTGAAAGAAAACTCTTGATCCTTATTTCTGGGTATTCTCTGAGAATTCAACGGGATTAAAAAGGCTTGGCTAAAGGGTATTCTCAGAATTCAACGTTAACCTCGCATATCAATACTTCCGCTCCGTCAGTTGGTATCAGAGACTTGTGCTGCGAATTTTTTTTCGTGGTATCGATCTTGAGATATCTATGGCTCCTCGTCCAGGCAAACAATTTATTGATGATTGAACACACTTTCAACAATTCTTGGAGGACTTCCAGGAATCGTTTCAAGAAAACTAACAACGAACCATGGCTACTGCAATTCAACAAGGGATTCAAGCCGCCTTTACGGCTCATGCCGCGGCGAACGACACCAACGCAGCTCGACAACAACGACTCAATAATCGTGAGAATCCTCTTTTTGATGATCATGCTGACGATGATGATTCAAATAACCCATTCGGTGGCGACGGCGATCTTCGCCAACAACAACGCCATCGCAACAGAGGAAACAGATAAGATGATGATCAAAGATGGGCTTCTGGTTTCAAAATTGACATTCCAGAATTCCATGGCTGCACTCAGCCAGAAGATTTACTAGATTGGTTTGTCACCGTCGATGAATTTTTGGAAAAGTGTCCCAGAAAACAAACATGTGCTACTTGTTTCAACTCGATTTCGAGGACACACAGCAGCTTAGTGGTATCAATTTAAACGTAATCGATCTTGTCGCGGAAAAAACAAACTCGAGTCTTGGGATAAATTGAAGAAGCATATGCGTAAGACATNTTTGTTCTAGTTTTCTATTTCTCTTAGGATTATGAGACTCGTTCCCGAGCTTATAAATAGGATACTAGTCTTTTGTTATTTTGCAACTTTGATTTTGATTAATAAAACTTTCATAGAGCTTTCGAAAGAAAACTCTTGATCCTTATTTCCGGGTATTCTTTGAGAATTCAACGGGATTAAGAAGGTTTGGCTAACGGGTATTCTCAGAATTCAACGTTAACCTCGCATATCAATACTTCCGCTCCGTCAGTTGGTATCAGAGACTTGTGCTGCAAATTTTTTTTCGTGGTATCGATCTTGAGATATCTATGGCTCCTCGTCCAGGCAAACAATTTATTGATGATTGAACACACTTTCAACAATTCTTGGAGGACTTCCAGGAATCGTTTCAAGAAAACTTATAATGAACCATGGCTACTGCAATTCAACAAGGGATTCAAGCCGCCTTTACGGCTCATGCTGCGGCAAACAACACCAACGCAGCTCGACAACAACGACTCAATAATTGTGAGAATCCTCTTTTTGATGATCATGCTGACGATGACTCAAATAACCCATTCGGTGGCGACGACGATCTTCGCCAACAACAACGCCATCGCAACAGAGGAAACAGAGAAGATGATGATCAAAGATGGGCTTCTGGTTTCAAAATTAACATTCCAGAATTCCATGGCAGCACTCAGCCAGAAGATTTACTAGATTGGTTTGTCACCGTCGATAAATTTTTGGAAAAGTGTCCCAGAAAACAAACATGTGCTACTTGTTTGAACTCGATTTCGAGGACACACAACAGCTTAGTGGTATCAATTTAAACGTAATCGATCTTGTCGCGGAAAAGACAAACTCGAGTCTTGGGATAAATTGAAGAAGCATATGCGTAAGACATTCATCCCATATAACTTTGACCGTCTTTTATTCCAAAAATTCCACAGCCTCCGTCAAAGTTCACGTTCAGTTGAAGATTATGCTAACGAGTTTTACCAGATGCTCACACGACTTGATATTCATGATTCAGAGGATCAATTGGTCGCCCGATTCATTGCTGGTCTTCGTCCACAGTTACAGACTATGCTCCATCAGTTTGATCCTATTTCCATATTAGAGGCACGTCAGAGGGCAGTGCTAATGGAACAACAAACTCAGACATCTTCAAATCCGTGGTCTGGGAATTTTCGCTAGCGTAACACAACACCTCTTATTGAAGAAAATACATCAGACAAAGGACGTGATGTCACTACAGGCGCGCATGTGAACCCTCGAACAACAGATGCTGTCAACAACTCCACTGTCTCTCATCCTTCTCGACCAGATGCACTTCGATGTTTTTCTTGTGGGGAAAATGGACACCGACAAATAGCTTGTCTCAAATATGGACGTCGTGGTCTACTTGCAAACGACAAAGAGATAATCGGAGATCCTATATTTGATGACGACGATGCTGGTAAATTAGATGATGTGGAGGAATAACAACTGGCTGGTGATACTGGCACATTCCTCATGATCCGAAGAAACTGTTTGGCGCCAAAGACTGAGCAAGCATGGCAGCGTACTTCGCTATTTAGCTCTACTTGCACAGTTAATGTATAAAGACAAGTGTGTCGTTTTGTCATCGATTCGGGATGCTGCTCCAATGTGATATCTGAAGTAACTATTCGCAAACTTGCTTTACCGGCTGAAGCTCACCCTCACCCATATCGACTACTTTGGATGCAAACATGGACTGAGGTTCACGTCTCCCAATGAACATTGTTGCAATTCTCTATCGGCTCATTCTACAAAGATACAACATACTGTGATATTGTACCCATGGACGTTTCCCAAATTATTTTGGGTCGTCCCTGGCAATATGATAGAGATGTTACTCATCATGGAAAAGCAAATACGTACTCATTCATGTTTCACGGGCGCTAAATCACATTGCTTCCTTCTGCCGATTCATATCATGCGATTTCTCGGGATACACAACAAGGATCAGCGAAACAGAGCTTGATAATCGTCTCCAAAGCTCAATTTGAGGAAGAAATCCGTGCAGCAGGTCCTATTTACGCCTTAGTAGCCACTAGTATTGCACGAACAAAACGCCCATTGATTCCACCAGAATTCGACAATCTTTTACAAGAATTTGCTGATCTTTTTCCAGATGAGCTACCTGCGGGTTTACCGCCTCTTCGTGATATCCAACATCACATCGATCTTGTTCTAGATGATGTACTACCTAATCGTGTTCACTATCGTATGAGCCCCCACGAACATGAGGAACTACGACGACAGGTAAAAGATTTGTTGGTTAAGGGATATATTCGAGAGAGTCTTAGTCCATGTGATGTCCCGGCTTTGCTTATACCTAAGAAAGATGGCTCTTGGCGTATGTGTGTGGACAGTCGATCAATCAATAAAATCACTACCTGCTATCGTTTCCCTATACCGCGTCTTGATGATTTATTGGATCAAATTGGTAAAGCGACGATTTTTACCAAATTAGATCTCAAAAGTGGGTACCATCAAATTTGAATCCGACCGGGTGATGAGTGGAAAACTGCGTTCAAAACTCGTGAAGGATGTTTGAATGGTTAGTAATGCCTTTCGGTCTCTCCAATGCTCCAAGCACGTTTATGCGTGTCATGAATCAAGCATTGCGTCCGTTTATTGGGAAATTTGTTGTCGTCTATTTCGACGACATTCTAATCTTCAGTACCTCCTTAGAAGAGCACATCGCCCATCTTCGAGAAGTTCTATTAATTTTACGCAGAGACCAGTTGTTCATAGCATTGAAGAAGTGTGAGTTTGGCGTCTCCGAGGTTTTGTTTCTGGGGTATGTTGTCTCTACGGCTGGCTTGCATATGGATCCACACAAAATTGCTACTATCTCCTCTTGGACGACGCCTAACACGATATTTGAAATTTGGAGTTTTCACGGGTTAGCATCCTTTTATAGGCGGTTTGTGCATAAATTTAGTGAAATAATAGCCCCTATAATAGACTGTACGTATGAAGTATACCTCGTTCTCATGGACTCCTGCAGCAGCCCGAGCTTTCGATTTGATTAAAGATAAGCTCACTTCCGCTCTTATTTTGGTTCTCCCTGATTTTAACATTCTTTTTGAGTTACATTGTGATGCTTCTAAGTTGGGTATTGGTGCTGTTCTGAGTCAACAAGGGAGGCCTATCGCATTTTACAGTGAAAAATTGGCAGGAGCTCGTGCTCATTATAGCACCTACGACGTTGAGTTCTATGCAATTGTTCAATCTATCAAACATTGACGTCACTATTTAGCGCATAGAGAGTTTGTGCTATTCACCGATCATGTGGCTTTGAAATACTTGGGTAGTCAAGATAAAATATCGATCCGCTCGCCATGCTTCATGGACAACATATCTTCAACAATTCACGTTTGTGATTAAGCATCAGTCGGGCAAACTTAACAAAGTCGCAGATGCTATGAGTCGTCACCATTCTTTAGTGGCCATGCTTCATGTCTCAGTTCCAGGATTCAAATGTTTTGCTGATTTATATCCAGCTGATCAATTTTTCTCATCCATATGGACGGATCTTTCTCATGGAGTTGGTGGCGATTACACGCTTATTGACAAGTTTATCTTTCGAGATAATCGTTTGTGTGTTCCTGATTGTAGTCTTCGATTACAAATCATCAAAGAACTCCATGGAGAAGAACATGTTGGTCGTGACAGAACTCTAAAGTTAGTGGCTGAGACATATTTTTGGCCTACGTTGCGACGTGATGTTGAACGGTACGTGCATGGCTCGTTGCACAGTTTGTCAAAGATCGAAGGGTCAAGCATCTAATGCATGTCTTTATTTACCATTACCAATCCCGACGCAATCTTGGACATATTTAAGCATGGACTTTGTTCTTGGACTTCCTCAAACTCAACGGGGTAACGATTCCATATTTTTGGTGGTAGATCGTTTTTCCAAAATGGCACATTTCATCCTTTGTAAAAAGACAACTGACGATGTTCAAGTCGCTCAGCTTTTCTTTCGGGAAGTTTATCAACTTCACGGCCTACCTATTTCTATTGTGTCTGACCGTGACTCTCGATTCATTAGTCATTTTTGGCGATCCCTTTGGAAGCTTCTCAAGACAAATTTAAACATGAGTTCTGCGTATCACCCTCAAACGGATGATCAGACAGAGGTGACTAATCGCGCTTTGGGAAACATGTTACAGTGCTTAATTGGTGATAACATTCGTTCTTGTGTCAGGCAGAATTTGCACATAATCATGCTCATAATCGCAGTCTCGGCTTCAGTCCTTTTAAAGTTGTGTATGGATTTGTTCCGCGAGGTCCTTTGGCGTTGACCACTGTCACTAATCCGACTGAATTCCATGGTCGAGCTGTGGAAATCGTTGATGAACTTATACAGATTCATGCGTGTGCTCATGACAATTTGGTAGGTTCTTCGATGAAATACAAGAAGTCAGCAGACAAGCATCGTCGTGAAGTTCATTTTCAAGTCGGAGATTTTGTCTGGGCCATTCTCACCAAAGAAATAGAAATATACAAATTGAAGCCTCGAAAGATTGGACATGTTGAGATTCTCGAAAAGATTAATGCAAATGCTTACCGTCTTCGTCTTCCACCTCACATTCACACTGCTGATGTCTTCAACGTGAAACACCTTTTCAAGTATGAACCAGATGATGCTGATCTCACAGGATTCGTGGACGAATCTCTCGCACCGGAGGGGACTTGATGTAGCGTACATCTTCTCCTTCTAGAATTAGAATTTATGTTAACGTTTTCCTTTTATTTCAGTATTTCTTATTTACTTTGGATTTTCTTTTTATTCTAGTTTTCTATTTCTCTTAGGATTATGAGACTCGTTCCCGAGCTTATAAATAGGATACTAGTCTTTTGTTATTTTGCAACTTTGATTTTGATTAATAAAACTTTCATAGAGCTTCTGAAAGAAAATTCTTGATCCTTATTTCCGGGTATTCTCTAAGAATTCAACGGGATTAAGAAGGCTTGGCTAACGGGTATTCTCATAATTCAACGTTAACCTCGCATATCATACTTCCGCTCCGTCATTAATGCTAATCATTATATGTCTTATGATATTGTAACAAAGGTGAAACTTGCAACTTAGTATCCGTCTTGTTTGAATCAGCTGCGACAAGGAGATAGAGAGTAGCCACAACATCTGAGTTTGCGAGGCTCCATACGTGTAACCTCTCAATACTGCAAAACGCCTTTCTTTGACCTTAATATATATATCAATCAGAAAATATAATATGAAATGGTGACAGAATGAGCAAATGTGATGATGACCAAAATTCTTCGTTAATGATAATTTTTTAAAAAATTTAAAATATTTTTATTTTGTTAACCTA
>PKMM01007760.1:269658-320276 GCA_002933915.1 Eutrema heterophyllum | reverse complement strand
GATTTACAACGGATTTACGATGTAAATTCGATGTAAATTTGTTAGGTAAATCAATAAAAAAACGTGTGCTACCAAACTAGAAACTATCGATGTTAACTCGATGTAATATAAACCGTTGTAAATTCGATGTAAAATTACATCGAATTTACAACGTAAATGCGAGAGTCATATTCGTCGTAAAATCGATGTAATTTTTCCATCGATTTTACGACGATTTATCATGTCGTCGTATAACCGTCGTAATATAGTCGTAAAAGTACGACGATTATACGACGACATATATTTACGAGGAAGTTACATCGAACACATATTTCGTCGTAAAATCGTCGTAAACTCGATGTAATGTTACATCGATTTAAATCCGTCGTAAAATTTCGTTGGAAATAGGCAGTTTTCTTGTAGTGATTGCATTTAGGTCCAAATTGAGTCTCATTGCATTTTAGATGTCCTATGTTGTTTTGTGTCTTCTTTTTGTTATTTTGTGTTAATTAGGGTGCTTAGGAGTGATTTGGAATCAATGGGAGTGCATGAAACTTGAAGAAAATGGAGGATACGCTTTTTGGTGCAAAACAAGTGAAATGCCAAAGCAGAGCCAGTCCAAAGTACCTGAAAGATTGGATCATACGAAGACCTTGCGCTCCGATTCAGCCTTGTAACTCTTGACGTGAATTGTAGGTAATTGAGTCATCTTTCCAACGGAGGTTGTTTCATCAAGTTCGGAGACATATTGCGGAAGTTATCCTCATTTCACTGAGCACATGTCCAGTCTGGCGAGCAAAAGAAGAAGGAGGAGAAACGAGACAAGATCGATCGATCCACAAAGTTGGATCGATCGATCCCAAACAATGCAGACTTCCCAGATCTCCCGAGAGTGCCATATCGATCGATATCCAGTTTAGATCGATCGATATCTAGTTTAGATCGATCGATATCAAGTTTAGATCGATCGATCCCCACCTTTGACCATTTTCTGGGCCGAAACCGCCCGAAGTGCTCTAAAGATCGACTCAGAAGAAGGGTTTCCATTGGGATTTAGCTTCGGTGCTCTTCATGAAAGTTTGAGATAATTGAGTTAGCTTTCCAATGGAATTGGTTTCAAGTCATTCTCATCAGTGGTTCGGGAGTTATGGCGGATTTAGTGGAGACATATCAAACCGAAAACCAGTCTTCTGAAACAGTGCAAAAACGTCATTTTCTCTACTTTACCTAATTTTTGGTGACTTTGGACGCCCAAAGCTGTATAATTATTGGTCTTTGGACCAGATCTATGTATCTTTTAGAACTTTTAACAACAACTCTTGAGAGAAAAACCTTGTTCATGATTGAAGATTTGAAATCCTTTGAAGATCTAGTGAAGTTTTCTTCAATCTTCTTCTACTTTTCTTCTTATTTTGCTTATGGCTTTCATTTTTACGGTTTATATTTGTGATTTAGCTATGTGTGAGTAGTTCTTTTAGGATTCTTGGGTGAAGTAGATTAGGGTGATTCTAGGTTTGTTCTTGATGTTTAGGAGTTAGATTACTTGAAATCCTTGTTCATTAAGTGTTATTAATGCTAGATTGACCTTGATCTAGTTTATCTAGAACCTAGGGAGTTTCATCACCCGGAAGGTGTTTGATGAAAGTCTTGAACGAATTTAATGAGTGCTTTTCATATCTTAGCCAACGGAAGTTGTAGTCTAAGGTGAATTGTGGCTATTTAGACTTGTGTTCATTGCTTGTTAGTCATAGAATCGCGAACGGACATTTATGACGGTTTATGACTAAGAAAGGGGTTAATACCATGGACGTGGATTAATCTTTAGTAGTGTTCTAAGGCCTAAGGAGGTATTTAGTCGAATGTTTGAGCATCTTGAATAGATAAAAGGATCACCCGAGTCGTTAACTTTACCCGAGAATTCGTTTGTTTAAATCGATATTAAACGTTCTCTTGATTACTTTGCTTCTCGTTTATTGGAATTGAAATTGCGTCATGTCACTTATTAAATTTCTGTATGTTTCACTTGTTCGATAAAAAAACTCAACCCCAATTATCGCTTAGATTAGATAGCGTCTTGTATTCTTAGTGCGTCGTTCTTATTTCCTTGTGGATTCGATCCCAAAGTGCTGCAATGACATGCCATTAGATTGAGGCATTGTGCACATTGGGTAATTGTGCGAACCGTAAAAAGTTCACTATCAATGTCTCAGTTCCAGGATTTGAATGTTTTGCTGATTTATATCCAGCTGATAAACTTTTCTTATCCATATGGACGGATCTTTCTCATGGAGTTGTTGGCGATTACACGCTTATTGACAAGTTTATCTTTCGAGATAATCGTTTGTGTGTTCCTGATTGTAGTCTTCGATTACAAATCATCAAAGAACTCCATGGAGAAGGACATGTTGGTCGTGACAGAACTCTAAAGTTAGTGGCTGAGACATAATTTTGGCCTACGTTGCGACGTGATGTTGAACGGTACGTGGCTTGTTGCACAGTTTGTCAAAGATCGAAGGGTCAAGCATCTAATGCATGTCTTTATTTACCATTACCAATCCTGACGCAATCTTGGACATATTTAAGCATGGACTTTGTTCTTGGACTTCCTCAAATTCAACGGGGTAACGATTCCATATTTGTGGTGGTAGATCATTTTTCCAAAATGGCACATTTCATCCCTTGTAAAAAGACAACTGACGATGTTCAAGTCGCTCAGCTTTTCTTTCGGGAAGTTTATCGACTTCACGGCCTACCTATTTCTATTGTGTCTGACCGTGACTCTCGATTCATTAGTCATTTTTGGCGATCTCTTTGGAAGCTTCTCAAGACAAATTTAAACATGAGTTCTGCGTATCACCCTCAAACGGATGATCAGACAGAAGTGACTAATCGCGCTTTGGGAAACATGTTACGGTGCTTAATTGGTGATAACATTCGTTCTTGGGATTCTTGCTTGTGTCAGGCAAAATTTGCACATAATCATGCTTATAATCGTAGTCTTGGCTTCAGTCCTTTGAAAGTCGTGTATGGATTTGTTCCGCGAGGTCCTTTGGCGTTGACCATTGTCACTAATCCGACTGAATTCCATGGTCGAGCTGTGGAAATCGTTGATGAACTTATACAGATTCATGCGTGTGCTCGTGACAATTTGGTAGGTTCTTCGATGAAATACAAGAAGTCAGCAGACAAGCACCGTCGTGAAGTACGTTTTCAAGTCGGAGATTTTGTCTGGGCCATTCTCACCAAAGAACGATTTCCGACTGCACAATATACAAATTGAAGCCTCGAAAGATTGGACCTGTTGAGATTCTCGAAAAGATTAATGCAAATGCTTACCGTCTTCGTCTTCCACCTCACATTCACACTGCTGATGTCTTCAACGTGAAACACCTTTTCTAGTATGAACCAGATGATGCTGATCTCACAGGATTCGTGGACGAATCTCTCGCACCGGAGGGGACTTGATGTAGCGTACATCTCCTCCTTCTAGAATTAGGATTTATGTTAACGTTTTCCTTTTATTTAAGTATTTCTTATTTACTTTGGATTTCCTTTTTGTTCTAGTTTTCTATTTCTCTTAGGATTATGAGACTCGTTCCCGAGCTTATAAATAGGATACTAGTCTTTTGTTATTTTGCAACTTTTGATTTTGATTAATAAAACTTTCATAGAGCTTCTGAAAGAAAACTTTTGATCCTTATTTCCGGGTATTCTCTAAGAATTCAACGGGATTAAGAAGACTTGGCTAACGGGTATTCTCAGAATTCAACGTTAACCGTCATTAAAATCACTATATGTCTTATGATATTGTAACAAACGCGAAACTTGCAACTTAGTATCCGTCTTGTTTGAATCAGCTGCGACAAGGAGATAGAGAGTAGCCACAACATCTGAGTTTGCGAGGCTCCATACGTGTAACCTCTCAATACTGCAAAACGCCTTTCTTTGACCTTAATATATATATCAATCAGAAAATATAATATGAAATGGTGACAGAATGAGCAAATGTGATGATGACCAAAATTCTTCGTTAATGATAATTTTTTAAAAAATTTAAAATATTTTTATTTTGTTAACCTACAAAAGGGGATCGGGAAACGGATCTACAACGTCGGCAAGAGGCGCAAAACAAACGGAGGATAAAAATTCCGGATAAAAAACTACTACCGGTTTAGAGGAAATTTCTGAGCGGCACTTTCCTAACCGGTAGATTTGATTCCTAACCGGTAGACTTAAAGTTAGGAAAGCGCATTAATGAGAATGTCATTGTATTAGATTTGATTTGATTTAACTAAGTAAATCTTTCCTTTTCTAACAATCCTCAACGGCTCAATTTAGTAAAATTAAGGAAATTAAAACTAAGCGAAATATGGAAATCGAATCTAAACGCGTTTTTTTATTACCGTTGGGATCAACAACAAATAAGAAAAGAAAATAAAATCTACAAATATATATCTAATTCACACAGTTTCTTTCTCAATTTCATTCTTCTTTTTCTTCTTCTCTTCTTCGTGCTTTCTTCTTCGTGTGCGAGAACGAGAAAAGCCAGAGCGTTATGGTTGTGATCACCATGCGATCATCTCCTTCTTCCTCTTGTTCCAATCCGTTTTTTAATTCATTCGCTGCAACAAGTTTCAGCAACAGACTCGAGACCATCTTCAAGAAAGCTTACGAGCTTTCCACTCTCTGTGATGTCGAAGCCTGCGTCATCTATTACGGACCAGACGGAGAACTTAAGACATGGCCTGAGGATATAGACAGAAAGTGAGAGACATTGCTCTGAGGTTTATTAAATTAGACGAAGCCAAGAGACGCAAGGAAAACGTCAATCTTTATGTCTTCCTCAAGAAGAACAAGACGAAGATGACAAATTTGAAAAAGAAGACCAAAAGGAATGTGAACGAATTAAAGTATCCAATCTCTGATCACTACTCTCCCGACCAAATCTCCCAACTGATTCAGTCCTTACAACTAAATTATTCTAAATTACAAGAAAGGCGTCGTTTTCTCGAGGCCGAGAAACAGAAAAAGACAAACTTGGAGGATCATCAGGCTTTATTTTCACCAGCCTCTCTGAAACATCAAGATCATCATCAGACCCAATCCTTGAACCCTAGCCAGTTCTCGCTAGTTATATATAACCATGAAGATGCTACTCTCTCTCAAATCCCACTCTCTGCATCAGATTTCAATCAATTTGTTCCCACTCAATTCACCAATTACACAGATGATTACTCGGCAGTAGAAGAATCACTTGATGCATCAAGAGCTTTATGGTTGTGATCAGAACATGTGTATGAGTGACATTACCAACAGCAGCAATTTTCAACATCCTTGCGTCTCCAACACACAAGATTACTCAACAGTACAAGAATATGCAAATAACTACGGTTGAATCAGTTGATGCAGCAAGAGCTTCATGGTTATGATCAGAGCATGTGTATGAGTGGTGGTATTACCAGCAGCAACGTTCTAGATTCTTGTCTCTCAAACACATTTTCAGATGAGTTCTGTTCTGATTTTCAGGACCCATATGGTTGTATGGTCGGTAACACTAGCTTCTCTCAAGACCTTTCATATATGTTTTCAAGCTATTATGTTCATTGTGATGAGAGCAGTCTACTTCAGACATCTACTCTACCATCTCTCTACACCATTCCTAACTGCTAGATTTTCTGATTCAGTCCTTAGAACAAAAAAGAAGTTAGAAGCAATTGCCAGAGAGAGTGAAGTTGGAACTTTTTTTCGTCTGGATTCCTGCTACAGTTTTTTTTTTAGTATGTAACTGCAAAACAGATGCATTGTAGAGTTTTTGTTTTGAGTTTTGAAGTTAGAACTTTTTTTTCGATTTTAGTATTATTATTCATACATGTATGCACAGGCATATCCCATATATATCTTTAATGAAACCTCATAAAACTTCAATGAAACAAATTATCTAAAAACATTGAGTAAAAGTTTCAGATGTTTGTGTGTTCAGTATATTGAAAAGAAAGAATGTGGAACCAAGAAGCAAAGAAACAATTGTAGAGAGTAGTAATGTTAACACTTAGATTTAGTACGAGGACATGATAATGTGTGCTTCTTCTTAAAGAGTAACACAAAAAAAGTTAAGAATTGTGAAGAACATTATAGAGTTAACTGTGAAGCTGGAACAAAATGTTAACCAGAGAGACCTATGAAAAATGCTTCCGCAAAACAAGATCTCAAAACCGAACATCCATCTTTCGAGTTAAAAAATGTATGGATTGATGATTGATTACCTGAACCTAACCTGTTTGGCTCTTCTTATACCTTCTTCTCCAGATTTGCAGTGACACTTCTTTGCTTATGCTTACAAGAAGGAATCTTACCGGGAAAAGCCCACCTGAGCAGCCGCTCCCACGAGTAGCAGATGATGAACATAAGCAAAGCCCAGAGGAGAAGCTTATCCCTCATGCCTTCAGATAAAGGGACCAGCTTTAGCGAATCATTCAGGTCCCTGAACAGATCAGAGGCGATGACGGTGAAGAACCCTGCTCCAGAGTAGAAAAATGTGGTATCTTGAACCATGAAGCTTTCAAAATGCTTTCAAAATCCTCTTCATAGTTTCCCATCCCTTCCCAACATAGATATCTAATATGATTTTCAATAATACCCTATCCATATGTTCGCCCACACGTTCTGTAGGCGAACAGATTGATAGGGTACTTCCAGAACCCTTACAGACTCAAAGTCACAGCCTTTCTCTACCACATATGCCTTCACAATTCCTCTACACCATCTTCTCTGATAACAAGATTTCCCTGCACAATTCCTCTACACCATCTTCTTCCAATCAGGAGACCATCTTAAACTATTGACTTCTTTGTATAAAGATCAACGGCACGAATAGAACTGCTCTCGCGATCAGCAATATATGCTTTCTTTAAATCTACAGGCACATTACACATAGAACTCAATTCAAATTCGTGATAGAAGTGATGAGTTTAATGTTTGTAGTAATGTGAAGTAGATGAAGTACACTCTTACTTTACAAATCTATGCTTACAAAACTATTGTATCAAGAATGCTCAATTATAAAGCTAATTATAAGTCTAGTAGATGAAGTAAACCCTTACTTTTTTCTTTTTCTTTTCAGCTTCAAGAATGCGAAATTATACAGCTAATTATAATGTTGGCACAATAACAAGTACTTTTAGCTATACAGTTCCGTTTTCTAAGACACAGACACGCTTTGTTCATCTGTTCCACAAGTCTTCAGAGCGACTACAAATGGAACTAAGAGAGTAAAATATGAATTGTGAGATACGGATTGACCTCGATATTTTTCTATTATGTATGTGATTTCATAAAAGGTTAGTAAAAACAATTTGATTGAGGACAGGGTTCAATTATCATTCTTTCTTGGCTCCTATGGCAACTGTGGAAGGCTAGGAATGCGTTGATTTTTGAGAATTCTTTCTTGGCTCCGGCTGCTATAATTGAGAAAGCCAAGGAAGACTCGCTCAATTTGGTTGTATCTGCGGAATTCTATCAACATAGAAACTTCCTCTGCCCAGCAAGCTGTTACCCGTACAGGTATATGGAAAAAACTAACCAATGGCTTTCTTAAAAGTAATATCGGGTGCTCTTGGATTAGCCAGAATCAGAACTGCGGAGCTGCTTGGATAGTTCGTGATCATACAGGCAATACGTTGTTTCATAGTCGGCGTTCTTACTCGATGATATCTGATCCTGTAGAAGCAGAACTTTTAACTTTTAAGTTTCTTCTGGGCCATCGAATCATTGAGAAATATGCAGCAGAAAAAGGTCATCTTTGAATCTTCTCTTATCCTGGTGAGCTTTTCATTCACCCGAACCTCTATCCTATGTATCAGAGACTCCTTGAATCCATTTTCACTCAGCTTCACTTCTTCGATTCTTGGAGTCTTGAGCACATTTCAATGGGAGGTAATGGCCCAGCAAATGATATTGCAACCAGTGTTACAAGGGATCACCGTTATGCATCGTACATTGCTCAAGGTGGCCCTCCATGGTTGCAGAATCGTATTGCAGCTGATACAGCAAACGACTAATTGTACAGCTATTGTTCCCCATGGTTCTTATTTAGCGTTATTGATGTCCATGGGGTTTTCCCTCTTTCTTGATTTGTTTTGAGGGTTGCTTTAGTTACGGTTCTCTGGTTTTTGAGGCTGTATTTGTTTCAGTACGGTACCTTCTGATACTCTCCAAATTTGTAACTCTTTGATTTATGCGAATGAATTCAGTGTTAAAAAACAAAAAAAAGCCTCGTCTCAATATAATATTACATACAATTTTGATTATTACCTTGGTTGTAGGCACATCCAAGATCTTTGAAGCAGCGAAGAAAATCTCTGGAGCTGGTTTCAAATTTTCCAAGGCGTCTACTGAATCAATGGCGTCGAACCTGAAAGTTAACAACATCACTGACATTTATTTAGACATGGAACCTGAATGCGCAGAAACATCTCGAAGACATATCAAACGAGATTACACAGCAAAATAGTGTAAAAGAGAAGGGGATAGAAACTCAATAACAAAGAGAATGTTCATTACAGTAGATGTTAAAAAAAAAAGAACATTCGGGTTAAAAATAAACAAATAATACAAGTTTTGTTAATCTCCATATGAAGCGAAAGAACTTTTACTGAGTTAACATAATATAGCAAGGATTACCGGGACATGCTCGCAATATTCTAAAACGGGATGAACAAAACCAGTTTTAAACAAATATGTTAGAGAAGATCAAAGTAGATCGAGAATTTTAGCAAAAGCAAAAGAAGAAAGAACAAAAAAAAAAAAAAAAAAAGACAGAATCCATTCATCCTCGGACGCTTCTTGGATATGGATTCGTAGTCACAGCTGTCGTCGGCGATATCCTTAGCTTTGTCTTTGGACGCTTCTCCAGATTCAGATTTGGCTACACTGTCATCGTCTATCTCTTCTTTGTCTGATGATTCGTGGAATTCATGTGTATCCCAGAGGTCATTGTCTTTATATTCATCTCCAGATCCCCAATGGTTGCTTCCGTCTGTTTCGTCCGTCAAGATCTTGACACCACATTCAATAATGTCAAAATCTTTGTTTATGCTGCTGAATTCGAGCACTATCGCTCTGCTAGAGGGGTTAAAAAATGGCATGTTCAATATCTGAAATATGAATAGATGTTCCATTCGATATTTGTAGACATCGGATAGGACAAACTTGATGTCAGTGGAGTTTACTAAGTGGCCGATTAATCTGCAACGACACAATAGTCTTGAAACTATAGTAGAATCTCTGGCTTGATGATCGAACTCTGCAGAAATCACGACGCAAACCTTAAACCTGTCAGAATGAGGAATTGTTAAGGAATTTCCTCTTGCTCGGTGATCGAACTCTATAGGTACTTTTCTTCCTGGTAATAGAGCACACCCGCCAACAAACCACTGTTGAATAATCGCTCGTCGTGCTTGTCGACCCAATTTGAAGCAGTTGCTGAAATCGAGTTCTGCATTTGGAGTGTTTAAAGGGCCACTTACTCTCTCCAATGATTCACAATGGTTTGCCCGTAGCCATTTGAGCGAACCGGGGAGCTCTGGCAATGATGTGAGTCTTTTGCAGCTTGATAGATCAATGAATTGTAGATTATGAAGACCTTTGATGCAATCTGTAATCCTCTCAATACCACTATTACCTAGGAACATATGCGTTACGCTTGTGGGGAGATCTGTTGAGAAGGTCTTGAGATTTACACTGCCACTTATATCAAAAGACTCAAGAAGCGAGAAATGCCTAAGTGATGCGGGAAGTCCTTCTATTGCTGTCTCTAATACAGAGAGTCTAATGATGCTGGTAGGAATATCTGGAAAACTTCTCAATCGTGAGCATCCCATCATATTGATATCTTTGAGAAATGCCAAGTTGATGAGAGTTGGAATGACTTCTAGACTTCTGTAACTATTCGTCTCTAAGTGGTTTAGTTTATGAAGCTTTGAAATTGAGGATGGAAGCTCTACCAAAGCAGTGCATTGAAACAAATTCAATCTCTCCAGATTTGTAGCATTTGAAAGATCTGGAAGTTCCTTCAAACGAGATGACCCATAGAAATTCATCTCCTTGAGATTTGCAAGTTGCTGAATGTAAAAATCAGAACATAATGAGAAATTACTTTTTCATCTCAGTTTAAACATTTATATTTGACTATTGCTAATATCAAATATCAATTATCTCCTTTCCCATCAACACACATAAGTAACTAACCTGAGTTCCTTCCCATAGCTTCTCGAGTTGGCTATTCCTCATGTTGAGTTTGACAAGATTTTCAGGGCAAATTCTAAAAGATTTTCTCAGGTATGCCTCCCAATGTAGTAACCTTATGCTAGGTGGAAACTTCATCTCCTCTGGTACGTGCAATTGTCTCTCTCGCCGATGACTCCCATTGTAGACTTTTAGGATGAGAAGATTGCACATTCTTTTAAAAGCCTTCTTGCTTATTTTTAATCCGTTGATCTCTGATACGTCAAATGATACAGCTAAATTCGATCTATTACCCTAAAAAATATTCCAAACTATAACTTGTTAGTGGTCAGAGATGATCTGCTTAAACAATAACATGGTAGGTAATGCAAACGTCTTATATTAAGAAAACTTACTTCTGCCTTTTCTAGAACATCGCAAATCTCCTGGGCATCAACTAGAATCTGGCGTTTCGATTTCTCTTGTTTGGAAATGACTTTTCTAGCCATTACTTGTAGCAAACGGTGCATTACCACTCCACGGTGATCTATATGTATGAGATATCTATTAGCTAGGTTTTTCAACCCAAGTCTAACATCCAATAAGTTAGTATTTGAAAGCATGGATGTCACACAATTGACATGTTTATTATTGAAGAAGACTGCAATGAGGAGAAACAGAACTTGGTCTTTATCATATAAACTCTCATAGCCCACTTTCAATACACTCTCAATTCTTCCATCAAGACAGTTTTGTAACCTTGGTAGCTCATCTATCCAGTCAGCCCGGCTCTTTCCCCGCAGTGATGACCCCAAAACATGCAGACCCAATGGAAGATTACCACAAATACTTGCAACTTCATTTGCAAGATCCATAAACCCATTAGGTGGAAAGGTTTGTCTAAAAGCAGATTGACAAAAGATCTTTAGAGCTTCTCTTCTTGATGGAAAACCCACTTGGTATATATCACTGATACCATGTTGCTGCAAAATCTCTTTGTTTTCAGTGGTCAATATGACCCTACTTCCAGGACCAAACAACTTGATATTAGCCAAAGCCTCTAGTTGATCTAGACTCTCCACATCATCAAGAATGAGAAGAATCTTCTTGTCGTTTAGCCTTCTTTCTATCACACCTAAATCGTTTATTTGAATACCATTTTGGTTCAACATTTTTGAAAGAAGTTGCTCATGTAAGCGCAACTTCAAACCACGTGCACCAAGACCAAAATTCTTATAGTTTTCCCAATGGTTGTCCACAAAGCAATTATGCTGAAACTTCCTAGAGAGTCGACTATGTAAAGCTTCGGCAATGGTACTCTTACCGATGCCTGCAGGACCAGAGATTCCAACAATCTTAACTCCATCATAATCTAAATCTAGCAAAGACTCCATTTTTCTCAAATGATCTTCTAGTTCAACCGTGCTATCAAAATCCCAAGACGGTGTGGCATTCACTTTATCTGAAACATCTCTTGCAATCTTCTCGATCTTTTCTGCTTCATTGTGCCTAACTAAAGAAAAAGAAAATTCATGAGAGAAAAAAAATCATAAAGAGAACATTCCTCTGTTTCCTTGCACAGACACCACAGATTTATGGCTCCCCTTAACAATTAAACACACTCCAAAATAGATTTGACCAAAATAAACAATTAAACACACTCCAGAACACACATATTATTCAGATTAAACACCACGAAACATAACAGGAATTGAGCTCCTGCAAATTTTGATCATATATACTTCAAGAATTGATATTTATAACTACAATCAAACTCCAATTCATCACAGCCCATAACTTACCATAGAAACATTACTATCAAATATAATTAAAGATTTCAAATTTATAACGATAAATCTAACTCCACATTTTCACAACCCATATCTTCCCACAGAAAATCATAAAACACCATTAATCATCATAAGAAAGATAAAGGGTAATTAATTAAATACAAACCAATTTTGGAAGTGTTCTCCGGCTATGTTGCCCACACATTTCAAAGCTTGGCTCCAATTTCTCCTCTCCTCCTCTGATTTAGGAGCACAAGTTTCATTGAAAGCCATCCCAAAATCTTCGGTTTGGTGCCGCACATCAGAAGGATCTACTCCATAGAAGATAGTCATCACTGTTTGTCCCATATTTTTCTTGCACTCCAAAATCTCCAACAGCTCATCTAAACACCAACTGGAAGAAGCATAGTTCTTCGAGAGCAATACGATCGAGATCCGAGATTCTCTAATCGCTTCTATGAGAGCTGGGGCGATGGTGTGGCCTCTCTCGATCCCTTGATCATCAAACATCGTAATTCCATTGTAGGCAAACTGTTTGCGTAAATGACTGAGAAATGTATTACGGACGTCTGGTCCATGAAAGCTGGTGAAGACATTGTATTTCCATGTGCGAAGTGTAGAAGAAGAAGAAGAAGAAGAAGAAGAAGAAGAAGAAGAAGAAGAAGAAGAAGAAGAAGAAGCCATGACAGAGGATCTTGAGTCGTTCAAAATCACAGATTCACAGAGACTTTGAGTTAGGATGTTCATTTCCTTTGATGGAGGAGAAATGGCAAAGTCGTGTTCAATTATTGTGAGAGAGAGNCAAGTTTTAGCTGGGAATGTAGAGATTTCCTCGGCTAAAAATATAATCCGTCGGAAATCCCTCGGAAATTTTCGACGGATTTCCGACGGATTATTGTTTTAGCCGAGGAAATCTCTAAATGTCTCGGCTTAAACTGATATCGGGCAAGTTTTAGCCGGGAGATTCAGTTTTCCTCGGCTAAAACCATAAACCGTCGGAAATCCCTCGGACATTTCCGATCGATTTCCGAGGGAACTTAATCGGTCGGAAATTTCCGACCGATTTCCGATCATTTATAGTCCGTCAAAATAACCTCGGGAATTCGTCGGTTTGCCGTCGGAAATTTCCGACGGTGTTTAACCCGTCGGAAAAGCAGTCGGATTTCCGCTTGTTTTCTTGTAGTGGATGATGCATTGGATGGTGTATTTAATGATTCAAATTGTGGCGGTACAAATAGTCGCATCGATGATGGATGGGACGATTATAGTGGTGTTCGCGATGTTGTGTAAGATTTAAGCAGTTCCAATGTAAGTATGATTCAACTATCAATTCATCATCTCAGATACATTTTTTGCAATATGAGTTAAATGATTGTTTCCCTTAACAACTTCATGTCGTTGTTGAATTGCCCTCAGTAACCAAATTTTGTCAAACCCCTATACTTGATAGGCCACCTTCGGTAAGTATTTATCAATGTACACCGAATATTCAATATACGGCGAATCACGCCTGTACACCAAATATGACTTTACAACAAAAGAGTATGCACAGGTTTTTTAATAATTTTTTACCTTATAGGTTTTTGACCCACAGACAGTTGCCCCCCCCCCATTCAATGGTAATGCCAATATCATCGATCATCCCATGGAGCCCTCACACACCTCACATCGCAGCTCAGCCTTACTTAAAACGTGTCCCCCAACGATTAGAATTGCTTGATGGTCAGTACACCATCGACTCCAGTGTCAACACCTTATTCGCAAGCCGAAAAAAAACAGTTGTATGCCCCAATTCTACTATTTGATAAGGTTGAGTTTAAAATATTTTTCGACGCTCTATCAAAAGACCAAGACCAGTGAGTTTATTATTGTTCCACACGCAGAGAATATACCATCGTCACTGGCCACACGGTCAGCAACAAGTTCTTTCTCAACATTGCACGAAGCCAAGAATGGGTGTACACTGATGTACGTGCTTCACCCTTTTATAAATTATTTAGTTACAATTGTTTATCTGCCATTTGATAACTTATGTCATTCCCACATCACCTCGGNAGTTTAATAAATTAAATTTATAAACAAATTAATAAATCAAAATTTGGACCTTGTAAAAGCCTATATTGAAAACGGTGCGACAAAGGTTTATCAGTTCTTCATCGTCGACAATATCATCTGCATCATCTTCGCAACTATCTTCTTCATCCTTACCACAGTGATTCACATTATATCGATTCTCCGTTTCGGCCCGCACCCATCGTATTCCACAATGAGTCCTTGACGAAAACAATCTTCAAATCGATCGAAGTTACCAGCTGGGCTTGTTACTGGAGTTCGCCGATCGCATGCGTACTCGGCTCAAATGTCATGTGAAGGTTATAAATTCGATTATATACCTTATAGACTTGTTTTTTAGGGTTCTCGAAAACTATTTTTCAAATATCAACAGTTCCCAGTTCTTGATTTTCCGATTTCAACAGTTCCCAGTAATCGATTTTCCGATTTCAGTAGTTCTCAGCTTTCGATTTTCCGATGTCGACTCTCTTTTCACAGTTCTCATTTTCGATTTTGCTTGTTCCTTATGCTTTTGAAGAGTGGTTGCTTTTTGCTTTGCTATTTTGCTTCGAAATATGGTTGCTTTGGTTCCAGAAATTTCCTACTCATTTTACAGAGCTCAGTTCAATCAGCGGTGATTCCAGTGCTTGCGGATCCGCATCGAAATTACCCTCCCGCCTGTTCGCACCCGGATGTTATCCTATAGGGGCGCGGTTAAACATCTACTCCAAGACCCATTTACTCAGCGTGATTGCAGCGTCGTTGGAAGGGACGGATGCGCTGGATGTTATCGTCTCGTCTCAGTTTGGCAGATTGTTTAGTTTACCTATGGCTAGATGCGCTAACTCCGCCAAACTTATCCACTCTCTTCTCTGCCGTGCTCTTGTAACAAAGAAGAAGCACGAGTTGTGGTTTGTGTTTGGCAGCAAGCCAATGCGTTTCTCCCTTCGCGAGTTTCACATCATCACTGGTCTCAGTTGCTGCCAAGTTCCATCGGAAGATGAGATAGAAGAACACATGAAAAGGGAGTCTATATCTATGTGGAATAGACTATTTGGAGCGGATGATCCAGACATTGATGTGCTTAAAGTGGTGAAGATGTTGTAAAATCCATACTTACATGTGTGGAAGAAGTTGCCCCTTGCGTTGATAGTTATCGTAGATGGCATTGTGGTCTGTCTGGACAAACACCTTAAAGTAACCCCCGAGTGTGTCGAAATGCTGACTGACATAGATTTCTTCCTTAACTATCCTTGGGGCAGAGAATCTTTTATGAAAACATACGCTCGATTAGGCCCTCTAACTTCTTCTCCCGAAAACCCAATTGTAGATCCCATAGAAGAGCTCAGATTTAGACTCAAGCAGCAGAACTCGGCATGTTATGGATTTCCTCTCCCCTTTCAACTTCTTGCATTTGAATCAATTCCGTTGTTGTTGTCCAATATTCCAGCTCCAGATGATATGACAGATTTCTTTCAGTATGATGNCAGAAAATTTATACTATTTTTACAGAGCTCAGTTCAAGCAGCGGTGATTCCAGCGTTGGCGGATCCGCATCGAAATTACCCTCCCGCCTGTTCGCACTCGGATGTTATCCTATAGGGGCATGGTTAAACATCTACTCCAAGACCCATTTACTCAACGTGATTACAGCGTCGTTGGAAGGGACGGATGCGTTGGATGTTATCGTCTCGTCTCAGTTTGGCAGATTGTTTAGTTTACCTGTGGCTAGATGCGCTAACTCCGCCAAACTTATCCACTCTCTTCTCTGCCGTGCTCTTCTAACAAAGAAGAAACACGAGTTGTGGTTTGTGTTTGGCGGTAAGCCAATGCGTTTATCCCTTCGCGAGTTTCACATCATCACTGGTCTCAGTTGCTGCCAAGTTCCATCGGAAGATGAGATAGAAGAACACATGAAAAGGGAGTCTATATCTACGTGGAATAGACTATTTGGAGCGGATGATCTAGACATTGACGTGTTTAAAGTGGTGAAGATTTTGTAAAATCCATACTTACCTGTGTGGAAGAAGTTGCCCCTTGCGTTGATAGTTATCGTAGATGGCATTGTGTTCTGTCTGGACAAACACCTTAAAGTAACCCCCGAGTATGTCAAAATGCTGACTGACATAGATTTCTTCCTTAACTATCCTTGGGGCAGAGAATCTTTTCTGAAAACATACGCTCGATTAGGTCCTCCAACTTCTTCTCCCGAAAACCCAATTGTAGATCCCATAGAAGAGCTCAGATTTAGACTCAAGCAACAGAACTCGGCATGTTATGGATTTCCTCTCCCCCTTCAACTTCTAGCATTTGAATCAATTCCGTTGTTGTTGTCCAAGATTCCAGCTCCAGATGATATGACAGATTTCTTTCAGTATGATGGTGGGAGACTAGGAAATACAATTCTCCATCTTGATGATATTATCAAAGCTGAATCAAACCCAGAAATACCATATTTCAGTAGATTAGTTATCTTTCATTTTTTATTATCTATGTTAATGTTGCCCAAATACATTTCAGTTAACTGTGCAAGGGATCCTTTATCACCCTCTGGCTCTGAGTAATATTGATTTTATTTGGGAAGATGAGGTAGAAGATGAGAAGGTGGTTTATTTAGAGAAGCTTATTGCCGATGAATATGAGTTCAAATCATCTGACTTCACTGGTGGTGATGCATTGATACCTCCTTTACCCATTCAATCAAAGCCTCATATCTTAAAGGAAGAGATACCTGTAAAGAAGGAAGCACTGACAAAGAAAGGCCGTCAGCCTAAAAGGTCACGCAAGTATGCAACCTGCAAAGAAAGAGCCAGCAAGAAAATCATCTCGCCAAAACTGGCCTCAGAGCCAATACATTTGGAAAATGATGAAACATGCACCTCAGAGGATGGTGTACGTTGCCCCAAGCTCAATGAAATCAAGTCATTAATTGACGAGGCGATTAATAATCTGAAAAAGATATTTTCAGCAAATTGACACTTTGAATGGTGTACAGAATGCGTCTCGGAGACTTCAGGAAGGAGTTAGTGCCCCTCCGAGATCTAAAGAAAAAGACAATACCCTTCCCACATATAAAAAGATGACAGTGCCCTTCCCAGAGATAAAGAAGAAAGTGCCCTTCCCAGAGATAAGGAAGAAGAGGATTTCGAGTCTGGGAAATAAAATCTACGGAAGTCTCTGATGTCAACCTCAATGTCGAATGAGGCAGTAAGGTTGAGTTACAGAAAAAGAGAAAGCGCGATGATGATGTTGCATTTGATGGCGCATTGGATGGTGCATTTAATGATTCAAATTGTGGCGGTACAAATAGTCACATCGATGATGGATGGGACGATTACAGTGGTGTTCGCGATGTTGTCAAAGATATAAGCAGTTACAATGTAAGTATGATTCAACTATCAATTCATCATCTCAGATATATTTTTTGAAATAGGAGTTAAATGACTGTTTCCCTTAACAGCTTCATGTCGCTGTTGAATTGCCATCAGTAACCAAATTTTGTCAAACCCCTATACTTGATAGGCCACCTTCGGTAAGTATTTATCAATGTATACGGCGAATCACGCCTGTACACCAAATATGACTTTACAACAAAAGAGTATGCACAGGTTTTGTATTAATTTTTTACCTTATAGGTTTTTGACCCACATACAACAATTGTCCCCATTCAATGGTAATGCCAATATCATCGATCAGCCCATCGAGCCCTCACACACCTCACATCACATCTTAGCCATACTTAAAATGTGTCCCCCAACGATCAGAATTGCTTGATGGTCAGTACACCATCGACCCTAGTGTCAAAGTGTTATTCGCAAGCCGGAAAAAAAAACAGCTGTATGCCCCAATTCTACCATTTGATAAGGTTGAGTTGAAGATATTTTTCGACGCTCTATCAAAAGACCAAGACCAGTGAGATGTTTCCGGGGGTTTCAGTTTCCGCCGGCTTTGTTTTCGGGGGTTTATTTTCTCGCCGGCGTTTGTCATCTTGTATTTTAAAATCGTTGCTGGTTTGTGGCTTCAGACAAGGTTCGTAGACTTGGAATCTGCGTGGTTTCTTGAGAGAGTACAACGTGATGCATGGAGACGGCTATACGTTCCATGCTTGGAACATAGACAAGTCGGTCCTTTCAATCAATGTTTCATTTGGATTCAATTGGGTTGAATTCTAGTATCTTTTAGATCTTAGTGTTAGGCTTTGATGTTAGGTATGCCTTGTAATTCTCTGTATTTCTCCAAGTTTTGTAATTAACCGGGTTAAGTGGTAGGTGTAGTCCAATCAATGCACTGGTATCGAATTATTTAGTGGCTTTCTATTCCAACTTTATATCGGTTGGAACATTCGTTTGATTGAAGCACATTACGGTGAGCACGAGTCCCATTTGCCACTTTTGAAGAAAAAATAATCAGTCATGCCACTAATTAATCAGCATGCCACTCTTAATATGAAATACCTGATTTAGCCTTAATGAATGTGTTGATATATTTAATTTTGTAAAAAGAAAATGTAGAATAATAAAAAAATGAGAAAAACAAAAATTAAAAAAAGAGGAACGCCGACTTATAACTCAACCCGCCGCTTAGCTCCGCCAATCTCGCCGGCTGTCGCCTCCGGCGTCGTCCTTCTTGCAATCGGTTTCTTCTCCTCTTTCCTCCGCCATTGGTGAAACTCACTTCTTCCTCACATCGGCGAAGTTAAACCCGGATAATGCGGCGGCGTTCGAGTATCTAGGGCATTACTACTCACGTGTGACCCATGATCTCAATCGAGCTGCTAAGTGTTACCAGAGATCAGTGTTGCTAATTCCTAATGATTCTGATTCCGGAGAAGCTCTGTGCGATTTGTTTGACAGACAAAGGAAAGAGATGTTGGAAATTGCATATATAGGACAACTGGTATAAATGGTACAACTAAAAGATATAGAACAACTGATACAAATGGTACAACTGAGACAACTTGAGTAATTGCTAATTGAGTATTTTTTTTTGCAAACTTATACTATGATTTTGCACAAATTGTACTATGAAAACCTTCTTAATGACCATTAAAACTCCAAAATCACTTGGACAACTAGAACATAATAATTTATATCACATGACAACTGCAAAAACCCTAAAATCGTGAAAGTACAACTCTTATGAACTTCGTACAACTGGACACGTAGGGACAACTATGTGCAAAATTAACGGCACACGTGTTAATTTGATTGCGCACATGTCCTTTTTTGTCGGCGCGTCCCCTTTTTATTAATTTTTAATTGATTTTAATTGTAATTTTAATTTATATAGTTATNATAATTATATATTTATTAAACACGTGTCAAAATATAATTGGAAATTTATTAAACATATGTCAAAATCTAATCGATTAACTTAACATGTGTTGCGATCATGCGAGTTACTAACTTTGAAATATTCTGCTTTATATAATAAGATTATGTATTTAATTTGTTTTTCTTAGACATAATTATATCCAAACTACCAACATACAATACAGCTCATCATCATTAATATTATATTCTCAAAAGTGGTCATTAAACAAAATTGCCTCAAAAAACATTCATTGCACAATAAATTTTCTCAAAAAACATTCATTGCACAATAAATTTTCTCTCTCCTCCGATTTTCTCTCTGCGTTCTCTCTTCCCCTTCGCTCTCGTATCTCGCCGTGGTGTTTGACCGGTGTGCGGCGGCTCCTTTAGCGCCGGCATCGGTACCGTCTCCTTTTTTTTTAAGGTGTGTGGTTTTGTAGTGAAGATTTTGATGGAGGAGGGTGTGAGCCGAGATGGAGTGGACGTCTTCGGTTGCATTTGGTTTGCGTTCTGGGTTATTTGAAGATGTCGGCACCTGTCGTCGATGGTGCGGGTTGGGTCGCAAACTCCGATGGCTTGAAATTCCGGATCTAATTCTGAGGAGTCGCGCCGTTTCTGGTTTTCGGTGGCTCTCCTTCTCTCTTCGTAATTCCCCTTCTCCGATCAGATCCGTTTTTGGTCCGATTATTTGCTTGTTTGTTTGTCTTTGATTATGGGTTGTGAATTTTTCAAATCTATTTTTGGATCTAGATTTTCAAAAGTGGTTTGTCTTTGTTTGGTTTGTTTGTTTTAGTTTCCCTTGGTTTGTGTAGTGTTTTTTTGGCTCAGTTTCCGGGGTTTCTTTTCCCGCCGGCTATGTTTCTGGGGGTTTCAGTTCCCGCCGGCTTTGTTTCCGGGGGTTTATTTTCTCGCCGGCGTTTGTTATCTTGTATGTTAAAATCGTTGCTGGTTTGTGGCTTCAGACAAGGTTCGTAGACTTGGCATCTGCCTGATTTCTTGAGAGAGTACAACGTGATGCACGGAGGCGGCTATACGTTCCATGCTTGGAACATAGACGAGTCGGTCCTTTCAATCAATGTTTCATTTGGATTCAATTGTGTTGAATTATAGCATCTTTTAGACCTTAGTGTTAGGCTTTGATGCTAGTTATGCCTTGTAATTCTCTGTATTTCTCAAAGTGCTTTAAGTTTATTTCAATAAAACATCTAGACGATTAAAAAAAAAGAACAAAATTGCTTGACCGGGTTAAATTGCTTAACCGGGTTAAGTGGTAGGTGTAGTCCAATCAATGCAGTGGTATCGAATTAGTTAGTGGCTTTCTATTCCAACTTTATATCGGTTGGAACATTCGTTTGATTGAAGCACACTTTCTAAACCAAATTTAATTATTCGTTTGTTTTCTTCGATTTTGGATGGTGTGCGGAGATTGTAAGTTTTTTTTCCTGTGTGTTCATCGAAATGGCTTCGAATCTGATCGACACTAGTGATACTTCGAAGGAAGTGGGTTCCTTCCAAGATACCTCTAAGGAAGTGGTTATTTTCAAGAATTCGTTATAATCTTTGGGTTCTTTAATTTTAATCAATTTGAAAATTCTGAAAAACTAATGTCGCATGTTAAACTGTGAGAAAAAGAATTATGAAGAATGTTTCATAGCGATACAGAATATTATCTAAGCAAAGGCGAAGACAAATTTTGATGGGTCTCTAAAGCACCAACAGATTCAAACCTCCAATAAACCAAAGGTTATATCCATAATCTTGAGACATTTTTTTGTTGGTAATGGGGTGCATCATGAGCACTGACTCAAAGTTGGTATAGTGTCATGTTAACAAGATGTTCAATGTCTACTTGACTATTATGTCCGAGTGTGTTTGGAGGAAAAATTCTGATAATTATAAAGAATTACATGGGTTTACAAGCGAAGCTACACTCAAGCTTGCAAAGAATGTAGAAAATGAACTTGGATAATTATAAAGAATTATATTAGTTGTTGATGGGTTTAGACGAATCTGAATTCAGGGCGGTTCCTTCTAATCTCATCGCATGGATTTTTTTTTTTTTTTTTCTAAGAATGTAAATATCATTAATGAAAATGAACTGTTTAGGTGTTACAAATTACGTTAACAACTTGGTTGACCTAAAAAGTTTGGTCCCATAGCAAAAAAGAATAAAAAACATGGAAGCAAATACATTTGGTATTTGTCGACACCTAAGCTTTGAAGCTCCTAGTATCAATAAACAGCGATAAAGAGCTTGAGATCCCGAGGAGAAGATGAAGCCGTGATTGGGTCGAAATGACACTAACAAAGAGAAGGGTCAGTGAAACACTCACTTTACGAATCAGAAGCTGTTTCATCCGGCAACCCGAAAAGAGAGCCTTTACTCTAATGAGTTAGCAGAGGCCCGAACAAAGAGAGTCCTCAACGTTTAAAATTCGACGCTCAACTAACAAGCCTAGATCCAGCACCAGAACGGGATTACACTAACTAGAAGAGCCTATGATGAGGACATCCAGCATACACCAGTCAAAGAAGTTCATTTTGTTCCAGACCTGCCCATGACAAGATCCAGATCAAGAGCACTCCATGACAAGTTCAATGCATATGTGGCAATAGTCTTAAACGCACACCAGAGCCAAAAGCAAGGTCATCTCTCAAACGACTCAGGACAAGTGCAAACCCTTGTACCAGCTACACCAGAAAACCCAAAGATTGGTCGAGAGATTTTGCCTTCTGGTCGAACAATTTTACTCACTCAAGATGCGCATAGCCGGGAAGAGATCACGGGCCAGATAGCAAAATCACTTTTCCAAGGCCCAACTTCGACCACTAAGGTGTTCCAGCCCATAAAAGATCCAAGTCTTGAAGAGATCGCTCCAGAAGAGTCCAAGCCCATAAGTTGCCTTACAAGACCAAAGGAAGGACCCGATTGCATCGTTGGAGCTCTAGAAGAGTCACGGGTCGGAATTGTGCACTCGTCGAGCTTAAGCCACAAAGGAGTCTACATACATCAAGAAGAAAAGAGACATAGCACACTTAACATATATGGACCACGCACACAAGAAGTTAAGGTAAGTGTTTCCATTTATTTGAATTTATTATCAATCATTTGACTAATCTTTGCTTTGATTTTCTGTGTGATTTTCTTTTATTAGTTTGAATATTTTAGCTTTATTGTCGCTTTTTCAATTTGAAAGTCATGTCGCATTGAGTCTTTTTCTTTCTTTGAGTCTAAGCTGCTTGGACCATTATATAAGGTCCCTTTACAGCCGTGTAATTTAATTTCACCCTTTGATTAATAAAAACTCGAATTTTCTTTAGACTAAAGTTGTCTTTGCTTTCCTATGTTCTTGTCGACATCACTCCAAAACCAGAGCAGAAAACCCTTGTCTTAGTATCACAGAAATCCATCCATCTGTGTGGTGAGACCTCAGCCGCCATCGTTCCATCTTATCCCTTGAGTTGTGGAGAGAGCTCTCAGCCAGCTACATCTAAGATCCTTGGCCGTGATTCAAGTTGATACAAGTGAGCTTCTCCTTGTGCCTGCATCAGTTGGTATTAAGAGCTTTGGTTTTGAAGGCCAAGTGAAACAAATTCAATCAGGTTTAATCTTTCCATTTTGTTCTTATTCAATTTTGTTTTCTTTCGTTGTTCTTTGTTTAGATCTTTTAATAAAAACCATAAAAATTGTGTTTCTGTTCTTAATTCATCGATTTGATTTATATCATTTAAGAAAAACCATAAAAAATTATGTTTCCGTTCTTAGATCGTTGTTATTTGATTCATCCTGTGTTTAGAGAAAAATTATTAAAAAAGAAGAATTATTTAGTTTCTGTTTCGAATCCATATCATATTAAATATAGTTTCATCTTCGTTGGTTGTTGTCCTGAGATTAACATTGGTTTTAGACCTTATTGTTTTGTCACATATTATAGATACACAAAGAATTTGAAACTTGTATTACCTTGTTATTGTAGTGATTCATCATGGCCAAACCAATTGATGATGCAACTGCAATGACAGAGATGATGGCATCTATTAGAGAGATGCGTGATGAACTCAGAAACGTTGGAAAGATGCGTGAAGAGCTCAGGAATGTTGGAGAAAGGTTGAACATAGTTGAACACCCGATCGGATTTCAAGCTATAAGAAACCTCAGGCTGAGTGGTGATGCGCAACCTGTTCAAAATAATACTGCTCAAAAATGTTGCACCAAACGTGGGAGATCAAAACCAACGAGTGTACGAGCATAGAGAGACGGCTGGTGAAAGGATGCAACAAGAAGAACCGGCAGGTGAGAGAAGACATCAAGAACTACCTGATATTCCAGCTAGAGTCAGAAGACGGAGAGTACCTCGCATAGATCTTGATAAAGATGACGACCATCAAGAACCACATGATATTCCAAACTAACCATGACATGAAGCTGAACACACCAAACTTTGCGGGCAAAACTGATCCAGAGGCGAATCTCAATTAGGAAATGAGGATGGATCATATTTTTGAATATTATGATTATACATGTGCAAAGTTAGCCTTGGTAGTAGCACAGCTCACAGACCACGCCCTAACTTGGTGGGACAGAGTTGTTGCAACTAGGAAGAGAAACCGCTAAAGAGCTCTTAGTTCATGGACCGAGATGAAAGATCTCATGAGAGACGTATATTCTACCACATTTCCTTAGAGACTTACAAAAACGTTTTCGTAAGTTGTCTCAGGGAAACAAGACAGTGGATGAGTATTATGATCGTGTGGGTATTGTCTAACAAGTGTTACCCTAAAATAAAGCTGCAAGTGTACAGCAAACGCAGTAGTACTTAGGGATAGAATCCACAAGGATTTGTGTGCTTATGATTTCTAACGGTTACTAACTCGACTCTAGTCCTAATCGATAAAAAGCGGGTTTTGTGTCACGATTTTTGTAGCTAGGGAATTAAACTAAATTAAGTGCGAAAAATAAATAAGCAAGCAAGTAAACAGTTTAAGACAATAGATTAAAAGCATTGGGCATTCGGGAACTTTCTAGGGTTTATGGTCGATAACATCAAGTGATTAGATAGGATTTATATGGTTATGGAACTCAAATTCACGGTTGTATGGCTAGCCTACTGTCGTAGTCCTAATCAACTGTTAACCGTCTACTCGACCAGTAGCTTTCGTCTCTGGCCGTGCAAGGGTTAAGGCAATTCTAAATGGGTCTCGTCTACTCTCACGATAGTCTATAGGTAGCTTTCGTCTCTTATAGCGATTTCGCTCGTTCGACTCTAAATCCGATAATTAATTCAAGATCAGATGCAAGGTATCAATTAGGCAAACATGCATTAAAAATAAGAATGAATGAAAGAACCTTTGAAATCGATATCCTAAACTAATAACCTAGATGTTTTCGATTCATAAGAGCCCCTTTCGAGAACCCTATACCCAACAAGGGAATTACTCAGACATAGCTGAGCTTAACATCATCAGTTAAAGAAAACAATAAAGAAAATAGATGAAGAAAAGCTTCTCTATTGAAGGACAAAATCGGTGAGAAGAACTTCTGTACAAATCGATAAAAGAAAAGAAAAAGCGGTTAAAATAAATTGCTCTCTGTCTAAAGCACGAAAAAGATGCATAAGAATGACCTAAAGACATGTATTTATAGTGTTCACTTCCTTGGGGGGCGTATGGGGTTTGAGAATTAATGACAGTTTAATTCCCGAGATAAAAAACGGCTTCTCAGGCCGAAATAGGTCGGCCGCGGGTCGGATGTCTCCAGCCGTGGTGGGGAAGCTTCTGGCCGCGGGTCCGTGGCACCTCAGACTGCTTCACGAGACATCTTGATCTTTACATATATTTTGATTGGACCGTTGGATTGTCCTCAAGTCAAGTGCATTGGTAAGGTAGCTGATTCTTCTTTGATGTCTCCGAATTTGAGCTGGATCAGACGGTGAGAAGTCTTTATTTGAGGTTGGACTTGGTTTGATGCTGAGCTGGAAATCTGGTTCTTCGGTAATTATTCTCCAATTTGCACTCCTTTATCCCGGGTTTTCTGAAATGTCTTTTAAACTCTAAAAAATTGAAATCACTTAAAAAGTATTAAAAACGGAGTTAAAACACCTGCATAAGATATTAAAACGATCCATAAAAATGGTAATAATCTGGTGTTATCAACTCCTCAAGACTTAGACTTTTGTTTGTCCTCAAACAAAACAGAAATCTAAACTCGGAAAGAAGTTTGAAGACGCAGAAATTAAGAAAATCTCCGTGACCGTCCTTCTAAACTATAACCATCGTAGTTCATCAATCGGGATATAGTCTAGAAAATTCTCACCAAAGTACAAGCATTGCTAGTCCACGGTATTCGTCATGCAAAAATCTAACCACTTAAATCCTAACTTCAAGTCAACCAGCTCTTGACATTTATTACAAGATTCCGTGGTTCTCATCAAGAGAAATAAACAAGACAATTGACGCTAGGTATTTAAAGGCTTTTCGGGGAGAGGTTATAAGTGTTTCGGGTTACCGTAATTTCTCCGGAGGATGCTAGATATTATGCAAAACAACAAGAGAGTATGAAACTGTTGAAATCCACACTTTCTAGTCACTTCTTCTTCTTCGCATAAGTGTTTTTACGTACTCCTCCTTTTTCTGTCTTTCACAAAACTTTTTAGTCATTCCCCCAGACTTAGATTTTTCTCAGGGAAATGAATCGAATGGCGTCTAACTCTCACAAATGAGCCATGGTTGCCTTCGTATAAGAATTTGACCACCAAAGACTCTTTTCCCTTTTTTGTTTTTTTTGTTTTTTTTTGTTTGAAAGGGGAAATGCCTTTGGAACGTGAGTCTTAGGGAGAACGAAAATTACCAATTATATCGAGATTTCCAAGGCAACTTTGAGCTTGAATTGTTGTTGATACCTCCTTCACCAAATCCATCTAGTCTTCCGTCTCGAGTGACTAAAAATTATGTCGTTCCTCCCTCTCCGACATTTTTGCACATATATGCACATAAGACAACAAGAGAAGAATGCATGAGGTTCAAAAATAATGACTAAGGTTCGGGGTAGGGTACTAGCTAAAGATGAACTGGCCATCCAGGACAACAAAGAGTGGTAAAAATGAAAAGATGTCATGGTTGTCTGACTCGTTTTCTCGCCTAAAACCTATGATGAGAAAATTAAATTTTAAATTAAGTCCAAATAAAATGACTAGTATATCCTGTTAGAAAGAATCTCCATGGGTCAAAATCCTCTGGGGATGTCACCTTGCAAGTACCCTAGCTACCGCCTAGTCTAGTCCTAAACCAAGAAAGAGCTGGCACGAGGAGATAGCGTAGAAGCACACTGGTCGAAATCATCGTAGTTTTGTTTCAAACATTCCTGAAAAATACTAAAAGGTCGAAAAAGATTACACGAAAATTAAAAAAAAGTTCGAAAAATAGAAAAGCAAACTCAAAACAAAAATAAAAAGATTAGTAACGGATAAACATCCTTCCCCAGACTTAAATCACAATGTCCTTGGT
This sequence comes from Eutrema heterophyllum, assembly GCA_002933915.1. Taxonomy (NCBI): domain Eukaryota; kingdom Viridiplantae; phylum Streptophyta; class Magnoliopsida; order Brassicales; family Brassicaceae; genus Eutrema; species Eutrema heterophyllum. The sequence continues at coordinate 293,419 of PKMM01007760.1, read as the reverse complement.
GTGAAAAAGTTGGTGAAATGATGGTAAAGATGCAATGAAAGTAAAAATAAAAAGAAAAAGAAAATGTCGATGGAACCGTGTGATGATGAGCAAGGCTGGTCGTGAGAGGAGTAGACGTGGGGCTAATCGTCTCGTGAACCGTCTGACGCGGCGTCGAACAGGTTGCCATCGAACTGGTGGTTCTCCTAAAGGAAGCTAATCACCCGCTGAGATCGACGCTCTTGTTGCTCAAGCTTCTTCTTCATGGTTGCGATTTCCATGTCATGTGTGCGGGAAGAGTGATAGGGATTGTACAGTTCGGGGTCGAGACGGTTTGGAATGCGAGGGAAACGTTTTTGGCCTAGAATTAATAACCGACAGAAACTCGGCCGCGGGTCAAGTACGCCCGACCGCGGTGAACCTTTGCTTCCCGCGGGTCGAAACTCGCACCCGCGGTCGACCACCTTTCCACCGCGGGTCGAGCGGTTGCGACCGCGGTGGAGCCTCCTCGTTCCGTTTGTGTTTTCTTCCTCGTTTCCTTGGCGTTTTGCGATCTGTTTCGACCGATAGCTTCATTTTTTGTGTTTTTCGGTTTTTTGAATGTTTTTTGGATTTTTATATAAAGGTTGTGTTATTTCTGTTTTGGTTTCGGCTTCCTCTTCGGGTATAGTGGAAATCGCATTGCAAAATTTCTTCGGGCTATCTTCTACTCTTCCGGGCAAAACTCCGTTTGGTCTCTTCATTGAATCCGCGATTTGAGCGACTTGTGATTGCAACTTCTTGACATGGGTAGAAAGAGATTCAAACTTCCCATTCAAGTCATTGTATATACAATCGATTTTCACGTTGGTTTCCCTAGACGTTTTCTCGTTGCTTTGGACGAGTTGTTGAATTGTTTGCTCGAGCTTCACCATTTGAGTTACGGTAACGCCTTTTTGCTGTGTGTTGTAGGGGGCGGCTTGAGTGTTGAAAGGTGGTCTAGGTTGAAAGTTTCCATTTTCTCCATAGTTTCCGTTTTGGAACTTGTTTTGGAATGGTCTTTGTTGTTGCGGATATGCCTCCACATTCGGATTACGATAGGAGAGATTGTTGTAGTTGGTGCTGCGGAATTTGTTGTTGAAACCATTGTTGAAGCGGTTTTGGTAAGGGCCTTGTGCTCCGACGTAGTTAACTTTTTCTTCTTGAGAATACGAATCGTTGTACTCGGGTTCGTAGTATGTGTTTTCTTCTGCGCCTATAGTAGCTTCACAAGCTTGGACTTGGCGATTTTGACTCTTGAGAAGTTGGCTCACCATGTTCTTTAGCTCGGCTATCTCCTTGGCGTCGGATCCGTTAGATCTTGTTGATAGATCATACTCGGGACAATTGTTGCTATTTGCTATAGCAAGATTCTCGATGAGAGCTCTCCCTTGTCCTACAGTCTTCATACCAAAGTCTCCATTGCTGGCCATGTCGAGAGAAAGTCAATATTTTGGTTGCAATCCTCGGTAAAAAGTACTTAGCAAATTCGGACCGGAAAAATCCGTGGTGAGGACAGTCTCGTTCATACTCCTTGAAACGCTCCCATGCTTCATAGAAAGACTCGACCGGCCCTTGTTGAAAACTTTGGATTTTGTTTCTCTAAAAGTTCGATCTCGACTTGGTGTAGAAGTGGCTTAGAAAGGCGGATTTGCACTCTTCCCAATTTGTGATCGATCCGGGTGGCATAGATTTCAACCATCGGTGAGATTTATCGGCTAATGAAAACGGAAAAAGCTTACACTTCAAGTATTCGGCGGAGACTTGATTTGTCTTTGTCGTGCTGTAAATTTCTTCAAAGATATCGATGTGATCCATTAGGTGCTCGGAGGGACGACATGAAACTGATTTTGTCTCACCAAGGCAATGATTTGAGGTTTTGGAAGTGTTGATGCGAGAGTATAACACCGGTTTTTTACCATTTTTATGGATCACTTTAATATCTTTTGCAGGTGTTTTAACACCGTTTTCAATGGTTTACAAGTGATTTCCATGTTTTAGTGTTTTGAAAGACATTTCAGGTAACTAGGGATAAAAGAGTGCATTTCGGAACAAAAGTACGTTTTTGGATAAACTCGGACCATCAGAAGTCTTGCAATCAAAGAAGGCTTTCTCACCGTATGATCATCACAAAATTTGGACAAAACAAAGAAGACACAACCAGCTTTCAAATGCATATGGTTTGGAGACATTCCAATGGTTGGATCATCAAATACACCCGAAGAAACGAAGGCAGATGAAGCTGCCTCAACGAGAAGTCCACCGCGGCAAGAGAGCCCCGACCCGCGGCTAAACACCATTCTACTGCGTCTGGAGGAGCCCGACCCACGGCCAAGCAGCAGTTCGCCGCGGCCAGAAGACCCGCACCCACGGCAAAGCCCAATTCGTCCAAAGCAAGGCTTACCCGAGGCCAATTCCGTCTTTTCACATCAAACCCTAAACGAAGTGAAGACTATAAATTCTTGTTTTTAGGTCTTTTACGACAGACACACATCTCTAGACTTTTTTCTTTGACGCTTGAAGATAGAGGCGAACCCCTTGCAACCTTGTTACTCTTGTTCTTCGGTTTGGAGCGAGGATTCTCGACTCGAGTTCTTCGATAGAGAAGTCTTCTTCATCCCTTTTCTTTACTGTTTTCTTTTCAATATATTAATTATGTGTATTTCAGCTATGGCTGAGTAGTTCTTCTGTTGGGTATAAGGTTTCAAAGGGGCTCTCATGGTTCGATTTCTTATTAAGTTTTTAGACTAGGATACCGATTAGGGTTCTTCGTTTTATCCTTTCTCTTAATGCATGTTTGCTTGATTGATCTCCTTGCAACTAAACTTATATATTTTTAGAACTACGAAAGTACTGGATCCATATGCTTGACCTAGGGTAAACGAGCAAAACCGTCACAAGATTTCGAAAGTATATTTGTGGAGGGATTGTGAGCGTTAACGACTTTTGAGTATAATCACTAACTTTTTGCGCGGGCGGAGACGAAAGTTACCGATCGAGTAATAAAGTTGTAGGTGTGTAGGGGTGTACAAAAATAGACTACACATAGTGTCCGTGTTCCAAGTTCAAGAATCCAAAGACGACAAAAAGTCTCTTTAGAAATCCTAGTAAAGTCTTAGTGAAAATCGGCCATTAACCCTAGAGAATACCGATTGCCCAACGATTCGTTTAAATGTTATACACCCTCGTTTTAATCATTTGCTTGCTTACTTTCTGTTTTATTTCATTGCGTAATTTAGTTTATTTTTCTAGCTACAATCGTGACAAACAAAACCACTAAAAATAGTTTACGTCTAGACACAACTTAGAAATCAATATGAATTAGACAACGTCACCCTGTGGATTCGATCCCTAAATACTATTACGTTTGCTGTGCACTTGCAGCCAAGTTAAGAGGGTAAACACACGCGCCGGGAACGATCCCGGTGTTTGCTCAGACTAAAATTTGGCTATGTGTTGGCTAAAATGAAAATCCGGTTTAGGGTGCTACACTTTGCCTCCTCTCCTTTTGGCCTCGGCCTAAGGTACACCGGCTGGTCTAGGTCGGTGCGGCCTTGGTCTAGTCTCGGCTCAGTTTTGGTTTGGTCTTTGCTTGGTCTCGGTTCGGCCGAGGCTTGGTTCATTTTGGTCCGAGGTGAGCTGGTTCAGTTCGAGGTGAGTTGGTGATAACACTATATTTTTACCCATTTTACTATCTATTTAAGAACACTTTAATAAGTGTTTCACTTAGTTTTACATGCTTTTATTATGGTTTTCGCATATTAGTAGTGTCAAGCCTCTTTTCAGGTTACTTAGGCGAAAGCAATGTAAATTGGAGAAAAACCAGATTTTCGGCTCAGAGTCAAACCGTCAGAAGTTCACTTGCCAAAAAGGTTCATCTCATCGTCTGATCTAGCCCAAATTTGGAGATATTCAAGAAGGACCAACTATGTTTCCATTCAAGAGGATGATCCAACGATTCAATCAAAAGATACATCAAGATCAAGACGTCCCAGCTGGCCACTCCCAGAAGCATCCCAGCCGCGCCAAGAGGCAATTCCCCGCGGCCAGGAAGCCTCCACCTGCGGCCAACTGAAGGTTCGCCCGGGCCAGACTCCATGGATCCGCGGCCAAGCCATTTTCTTCCCGTAAGCCCAATTTGCAAGGCCCGTTCGATTCCCGTCACTTAAAACCCTAAATACCGACGAAAGCATAAGAGAAGACCTATATATATACCTCTTTGAAGACCTAATTCCGTGTGCTTGCTTTTACACCATTTTTAGTTTAGTTTTGTTCTTGTTTTTACTCTTAAATTCTTGTTCTTTACTTTTCGAGATTGGTGAAGAGGTTCTCACCGGACTTAGTTCTTAAACTCGTGAGGCTCCTTCATCAATCTCCTGCAATTTATTCAATCATGATTTTCATTTCATCTATGTTCGAGTAGTTTCATTGTTGGGTTTAAAGGATTTATCAACGGGGAATTATATGTTCGATAAGGATTTCAAGAGATAAAACCCTAGGTGATTTATAGGTGTTCAGTACCACCAAAAGTGCTAGATTGCTGGTGCGTAGGATGTACAAAAGTAGGCTACGCCGTTTATTCTGTTCAGTTCGGGGAGTTGAAATCTGGAAACAGTTACTAAGAGCTTAGGGATGTGATTGAATCGAGCATAGCCCTAGATATTCATGTGGACCCAACACCGTTTTGACATAGTTTACAAACCGTTTTTCTTGCCTTATTTTCAAACCATCAATTTTCCGTTTTACGTTCTTTACATTTTCGTGACAAATACCCTTATAAAAACTTATTCTCGTCTTAGACTTCCTTGCTATTCTCTGTCTAAGGTCTCGCAGAACAGCTCTCTCTCCATGTGGATCGATACCTAAAGTACTACAACGCAGATCTGTGCACTTTATAAATTTAAAACCTAGAGTATCAGAGACAAATCTGACACTACCAAGTTTTTGGCGCCGTTTCCCGGGGAGTTAATCGCTACCGTTTTTGCCACACTTTAGAGGTTAGTAAATCGACTCTAAGACAAACCTTTTTCTTTTTAATTTTTGGTTTTGTTTTTCTTTGTTTCAGCTTTGAAACATGGACTCGCCTCTGGTGCGAGATGACTACTACGAGCAGGATTGCTACGACCCATCTTGTGCTCACTACTCTCACGATTCACACGTCAACTATGATTCGTTTTACATGGATCGGAAACCGGCACCGACTAGCTACTCTCAAGGACGCCACACGCCTACTTACTACCGAGACGAGCCTTTTGCGTCTCAATTTGTCAACTCTCAACAACACTCATACCGTCTTCCTCATCAAATTTTGAACCAGCATGAAGACAACTCGTAACTTAGCGCACGTTTGGAGCGACTCGAAAATGATTTACAAAACTATCGACTTACAAGTTAATTCCGGAACCGCTTTAAATGAGAAAGTAGACTCTATGTCCGTCGAATTCAACAAGAAGTTTGATGATCTTGATGCCCACGTCAAAGTCCTTGAAGAGCAGACCCTCAAAGACGCTGCAACACTCAACGAGAGGATATAACTCGTTATGGAAGAACAAGGAAAATAAAAGTTTGATATCCGAAAAGCTAATGATGGGGTACGTACTTTGAATTACAAGCTAGATGATTTGGATAACTCTATCAATGACTACAACAGCACCACCTATGACTACACCCTCGAGCTGTGGGAAAGCGTAGGAGAAGTTAAAGACAAGACGGGAGAGCTCGATCTTACGCTAGATCGACTCATTTATGCCATTGATGAAGTAGAAGAGAAAGTGGAGAAACTTTCTAAAAATCATGAGGAGCATGGTACTACACTTGATGCTAATGTCCTCGACCTAGAAGAGAAGCCAAATGACCAATTGGGACCAGAAAACACTAAAGAAGACGACGAACCGAAAAAGTCCCAACGGATTCCCCTCACCGTGGTCGCGAGCCTTTCAGCCGTGGCCAATTGCCCTTTCGCTGCGCCTGCGTCCTCTTGACCCGCGGCTGAACCACCATCCGCCGCGCCTCCGTCCCCTCGACCCACGGCCAGGCTCCTGCTCATCTCTCCTTGGATCCTTTGAGTCCCAATCATCCTCCTTCGAGCAAGCCGCCTTCTCTATAGATACTAAGGCTTCTACAGACCTCTCAAGCGACTTGGAACCAGATGCATATTGATGCGATCCGGGAAGGATTTTCACTCGAAGGCGGTAGATTGGATAAGCTTGTCTCTAAGAAACGACGAAGCTTCAAAGAACAAGGACGTGAAGCGATTTGTCACACAAAGGTTGCCGAATTACCTTTGATATACAAACAATTCTCTCAGATTTTACTCACTAAGAAAATTGGTTTTGATTGAAGGATATGACACACCTACAATCGATTTTGAGCTTGGATATTACTCACCAAGATCAAAATTTGAGAATAACTCTCAAAGAATAAGAAAAGAGAATCACTCTCTCTCTCACAAAATTGCTCACGGCAAAGAAGGTTTTTAATTTCAAAGTTGTTCAATCTTTATTACTTGCTTATGTTACATCATATATAGAAAATACAAGATGAAACTAACTATAGCTAAGATTGTAACTCTAGTTTAGTTAACATTTGCAGAAATTAAGGGAAAGCTAAAAACAAGTCAAACAAGTTGCAAATCAGAAAGAAAACAAACAAAACATCACTCTCAAATGTTTGGTTGCGCATGAACAGTGCGCGTTTTTGTGATCATTCTTCTAGGACTCATGAAATACAAGTGGAATGACTCATTGACTTTGAAAATGTTCCTTGGCATGCTTTGGTCGACAACTCCTTGCTGGGCTTCACTTGGGCTTAGTATAACCTCCTAAATGCCAAACATGAGTTTGCAAGCTCCTAACCCCATTGGGCTTATTAGCATTTTCCAAGTAGAGAACCAGATTGACCCTTTGAGGTAAATAGTAAATACCTTTGTGGTCTGATGCCCATTCGTTCTGATTTTGGGCTTGTTGGCATCCTACGAGATCCAGTAAGATTCTCCAATTGGTTTCGAGTCGAGATAGTTCCGGAGTTGGCCTGTGCAACTCGATCTTTGGCCCAGTCGCACAATAGGGCCTGAAGGAGATCGGTTGACTTGTAAAATCCATAACTCCCAAATCTGAACCGACGTTATCGTGAATCCAATTTTCACAGATTCTGTGATGAACCACGATTCCAGAATAGTTTGGTTCGCAGCTTGATTCGTTTTGGTTCGATTGGAACAATCCTTAGAACGCTCGTAGGTCCGAATCGCGTAAGCTTGGGATCGCCTGACTTGAAAGTTGAATAACTTTCTCCCCTGAGCTCGGATTGGCCTGAATCCACTTCGAAGTGAGCTCTAGATGAGGTGAGAATGTAGCCCAAGTGGTCGATGGGATGGAGAAGTTGAGTGTGAACTTCATTTGTGCTGAACAAGGCACATGGTTCTTCTCGGATGATTCCATGATCATATCACATATGCACCTTGCAAGGTGATTTAAGGTCATGAAGAAGCCTCATCCTGTTCATCAACAACACTTCTAGGGAGCCCACCAAGGAAGATCCACATGCCTTATATCGACTCCTACCATTAATTCGACACCACATACTCTCACTGTGAGTCCTACTCGGCTTTTGAACCGACACCTCCAGCAAGCCCAATACCCGAAGAGCCAAAGACACAAAGCATCACGCGAGAGAGATTGATCGACTTCAACTACTTCGTGAGGTCAATCCCAATGCACATTTCTTTCGAAGAAGTTTGGGAAGGAGATCGTCTACAAGAATTTTTTCGCTACAGCAAAGAGAGCAAGAAGGATATTCACACCTGCTTCAAAAGAGCAACACATTTATCAACACCTTATGCCGCCTCTTACGCTATCCGAATCTTCCATCCCGAGAAGTACCGAGAGTACCCGAACAAGATAAGTTGGGAGAGGCTAGAAGAATTCAACAATGTGGTTCGTGATCTACCTCGAGGTACCACTTTTGCTAGAGCTTGCATGGACCACATGATTGTTCATTTCTTTTGTGAAAGTAAAGAGTCAATCACGGAGATATAAGATCTTTTCGACAATGCCATGAAAGGACAACCGGTTCCGACTCTCCATAAGATCGAAGAACAAGGTCAGTTCCTAATCTCTTGCAACATCCGTGGAGTTGAATTTAAAGACGTTCTTTGTGACTCCAAAGCTTGCCTAAGCATCATGTCAAAATCTACCGCCAAACGTCTTGGTATCAAGCACGTTCATCCAACTAAGACAAACTCAGCATGGCCGACGAGACTTGTACTACACCAAATGGAATTTGCCCGAGACATGCCCGTAAGGATTGGAGATTGCATAACTCCTGCCGATTTCTACATTGTCCAAACAACAAAAGGCAATGCAACACCGATAATCTTAGGATGGCCTGTCTTGTGAACCGTTGGAGCCATCATGGATTGGCCCAATCGACGTGTTTCCTTTGTCAACGTCAACAAAGATGTGTTCTACAATGCTGTCCCGCTCAAGTTCAATAAGATCGGATATCCCAATTCGAGAGACCCCGATCCCGACTCACCATGTAGCGATGATTCACATGTCGAAGAGACCCGAAGGAGATCAAAGAATACTTGTCGTAAGACAGTGTCCTTCTACGACTAAGCTCACTTAGCTAAAAACGTCAAGCTAAACGACTTAAACAAAAGCGCTCAATCCCGGAAACCCATTTTAGGTACGTTTTTCTTTTTCATTTTTCTTTGTTTTTCTATTAATGTTTTCTTTTTCTTAATTTCAGTTATCTAAAAACCAATAAACCAAAAAACCAAAAAAAATAAAAAAACCGAAAAGACAAAAAGAAGGAATCACGGTTCAAAGTTGCTCGGTCCAGCACGAACCGTGAGGAAGGACTTGACCGCAAAAGAGGATCGATCGCGAGTGCAGCACCTCGACTCGCGGCGAACCAGCATTTGGCTGCGGCCGAGCACCACCGACCCGCGGCAAAGACCCATTCGGCCGCGTGTGCACAACCCCGACCCCGGCCACTCCCCTTATAATCCCGATCGACTCCGTTTGATCCCCGATCAATTCCCATCAATTCCCAACCATCCCCACATCCATTCCCATCACTATATCACTATCTACCATTCCCCAATACCCACCATTCTATTCCCAAAACCATTCCCCTTCCGCATCCAGGTAAGTTTTCTTTTTCCTTAAACTTTTTCAATATTTACATCCATCTATTTATTCGTCCTTACTCGATTTATTTCATACTGGGGACAGTGTAATTTAAGTATGGGGGAGGATTCCATCCCTTACTAATCACCTTTTCTTTCATGAGTCTTTGCATTTTGCATTTTTCAAAGCTTTCTTTAAAAAATTTCAAGTTTTTCAATAAAGTAGGAATACGTTTTGAGGGAATGATGAAAGAAATCCATGATGATAACTGACCAGTGTGCTTCTACGCTATTTTCTAGTAACATGCTCTTTCGTAATTTGGTTCTAGACTAGGCGGTAGCTAGAGTTTCTGTTAATGCGAAATCCCCAGAGGAATTTAGACCGTAGAGATTCTTTAGGATGAAATATACTAGCTCTATTATACATGGACTTTAATCTNAAGAAGAGCTAAAGAAACAACAAAAAGAAGCACGAAACCACAAGATTCAATGAAGAAGAAGAAATTCCCCAAGTGAGAAAAGATGAAGTGGAAGAAGAAGTTCATGTATGGGGCATGAAGGCAAAAAGGCCAAGTGAGAAAAGGGTAGCTTAGGATGAGGACTTCATGGGTAGATATGCTAGGGTTAGAGACGATTTAGGCATTGGGTAGATGTAAGTCTATCCTTGTATGAGGCAATTTGGGGATATTTGGAGAAATGGACCAAAGTAAGATGCAAGGGTCATCCAAGACACCGGAAAGTTGTGGCTGGACGAAGGCCTTCCGTTCTGAATCAGCTTCAACAGTCTTCATAGAAGTTGTAGAGGAGTGAGTAATTTTCCACGAGGAGTTCGAATCAGGTCATTCGGATGTCAGATTCAGGAGTTATGACCGATTTACTAAGTGTATGTCCATATGTGCCGACCCATTTCCAAGCGGTACAAATGGTTGGCTTGATGATATCCTCATACTTTACATGTTCTAGCATGCATTTATGTTAGTGTTTTTGGTCCCATGCATGTATTTCCCATAGATTTCTTAGTGTTTTGGTTTAAATTAGAGTACTAGGTATTTTCATTAGGTCCTAGTGAGTCTTGCATGCATTTGGAGCGTTTCTAGGTATTTTGGAGATATTTGGAGCAATGAAGCAAAGTAGGAAGCAACGGCATCCGAACCGTCCAAAAGAACATGCCGAACGAAGGCTCTATGATCTGATTTAGCTTCGGATCTGTTCATAAAAGTTGTAGAGGGATGAGTTATCTTTCTACCGGATTTTGAATCAAGTCATTCGGACATGTGGTGCGGAAGATATGCCCTATTTACCGAAGCTATATCCGACTGGCCGCGAAGATGTCGAACAATACCGACCAGCATTGGGTCGGTACCATGGGTCGGTATTGCTCCAGGGACTTATACCGATCAGAAGCCCTTCTCAACACCGACCCAGATCAGCTCGGCATGAAGGATCAGGAAGATTTTTACCGACCCATTCTGGTCGGCACAAACCAAGCGGCACAAAGAAGGCAGTGCATACCAACCCATTTGTATCGGCAGAACGAAGTGGATTCAGTCCGATTTAGCCTCGACGGTCTTCATAGACGTTGTAGAGGAATGAGTTAGCTTGCCAGAAGAGTAGGAATCAGGTCGTTCGGAGATGTATCCCAGAAGATATCGCGATTTTACCGAAGGTGTATCCGTCTGGCCGCGAGACCAACGCCGACCAGCATTGGATCGACACAAGAGAGATTAGTACCGACCTGTTCTTGACCGGTACTAACTGGTCGGTACAAAGGCAAAGATTAGTACCGACCTATTCTAGCTCGGTACACTTGGTCGGTACAAAACCACTTCCTAATCCGTCCTCGTGAAGCCAGCCGAAGTGAGTCAGAGATCAGGCCGAATGACGAACTTACACTCAGATTTAGCTTTGGAAGTCTTCATAGAAGTTGTAGCGGATTGAGTTAGCTGCCTTCTGTAATTTGTTGCATGTCATTCGGATCCGTGGTTAGAAACATACATCAGATTTATCAGAGACATGTCTGTCTGGCGTCCAAATGAGTGCTGCTCCCAATACGACTTCTGAAAGATCAACCAATACGAAGGATTTCCAATCCGATTCAGCTTCTACGTTCTTCATGAAAGTCGTAGATATATGACGTAGCTGTCACCTGGAGGTGGTTTCAGGTTATTTGGATAAGTGGTTCAAGCGATATTGCGATTTTACCAAGTGTATGTAGGCCAGTACCGACCGACTCCCGTGCGGCACACTCCGACCGGTATGACACCAGAGACTTGTGCCGATCCACTGTACCGACCCAGGACTGGTCGGTACACACCACCAGAATCAGCAAAAACCAAGATTTGGTCGGGTCAATACCCGGTTTGTCCCGGGTTGACCCGGTCCGACCCCACTTGCCTATATAAGCCAAAAACCTAATTTTTCACATCTTATCTCATTTTCTAAGATCAAAAACGTGTTCTTGATATTTCTTAGAGGATTTTGGTGGCTTTGTAAGAGATATCTTGATTTGAATGAGAGTTTAAGTCATATCTTTTTTCTTAATCATCTTTTACTCATTAAATATGGGATTTAACATGTTCTTCATAGAATTTGTTGGGTTCACCATAGTTAGTGAGTAGAAACTCTTTGGATCATTGGGTTTGGTAGATTTAGGGGATTTCTTGGTTAGTCTTTGATGTCTAGGGCTTAATTAACATGTTTCCTCTCTTATTTGATGATCTTAATGCTAGGTTAGGCTTGAGAAAGATGATCTAGAACTAAATGCATTTCACGCACACTAAGTGTTTGATGAAATGCCTAGTAGAGTTAAATAAGAGGATTCTCATACTTAGCTCATGAGAGTGATTACCTAAGGTGATTATTAGCTACTAGAACTTGAATTTAATGTTTGCTAATTACTTAATCACAAATGAGAGTTTGTTTTTGATTAGGTAATTAGTGAAATAATTAGTGCTAAGAGATTAGATTAATCTTGATTAGAGTTCTAGGCTTAAGGAAATGAACTTATGTGATTAATTTGACATCATCGATTAGCTTGGATTCCCCCAAATCAATTACCTTACCCAAAGATCTCTCTTTTAATCATTGTTAATCTCGTTTAGTGATTGTCTTTTGTTTATTTGCTTTCAATTACATTAGGTTGCTAGAATTAAAACCAAAACCGCTTGATTTTCTTAGCTTATATAGTTTCTTGCATTCCTAGTGTGTTAACCTCACACCTCCTTGGTTCGATACCTCTTATGCTACAATAGCATTTAGAGTAATTGACTCAAAGACTTGCAAAAGTCATGTATCACTTGACACCAGGGATCTGTACCGAACCATTTGTACCGACCCAGGACTGGTCGGTACAAATCTCTCCAACCCAGCTTCACTTCCATGCCGGCTAAATTTCACCCAACGAGCATCCTTCCTCTACAACAACACCGACCCGTCCTTAAGCGTTATGGAATGCTCGACATCAATTGCTCGGTACTGGGGCAAAGATTAGTACTGACCTGTCCTAGCTCGGTACACTTGGTCGGTACAAAGCCACTTCCAAATCCGTCCTCGTGAAGCCAGCCGAAGTGACTCAAAGAGGCCGAATGAAGAACTTACACTAGGATTTAGCTTCAGAAGTCTTCATAGAAGTTGTAAATAATTGAGTTAGCTGTCTTCTGTAGGTGGTTTAAAATCATTCTGATATGTGGTTTGAAAGATACATCAGATTTATCAGAGACATGTCTGTCTGGCGCCCAAATGAGTTCTGCTCCAAATACGACTTATGAAAGATCAACCCAGAAGAAGGGTTTCCACTCGGATTCAGCTTCAAAGTTCTTCATAAAAGTCGTAGAAAATGAGTAGCTGTCGAATGGAGGTGATTTCAAGTCATTTGGATAAGTGGTTCAAGAGATATGGCAATTTTACCAAATGTATGTAGACCAGTACCGACCGACTCCCGTGCGGCACACTCCGACCGGTATGACACCAGGGACTTGTGCCGACCCACTATACTGACCCATGACTGGTCGGTACAGAGCCCTTATGTGACCATGACCCAGATCCAACCGGGTCAATACCTGGTTTGTCTCGGGTTGACCTGGTTCGCCCAAAAACACTATTTATACTCCAAAAACCTATTTTTTCAAGGGCTAAGCTTTATTTTCTCTCTTTCTCCTTGCACAAAAACGTGGTCAACTTGATTTCTTTTAGGATTTGGATGATTTTGTAAGAGATATCTTGAGTTTTATGCAATTGGAAGTTTAATCTCTTTAATCTTTCATCTCTTATTCACTTAATCATGAGATTTGACATCTCTTTCATAAGATTTGTTGGGTTCTCCATGGTAAGTGAGTAGAAACTCTTTGGATCATTGGGTTTGGTAGATTAGGGGATTCCTTGGTTAATATTTGATGTCTAGGGCTTAATTAACAGATTTTCTTTCTTATTTAGAGGTTGTAATGCTATATTAGGCTTGAGAGAGTTAATCTAGAGCCAAGGGCATTTCATGCACACCAAGTGTTTGATAAAATGCCACTTGAACTAAATAAGAGATTTTCATGCCTAGCTCATGAGAGTGAATGTCTAGGATGGATTTTGGCTATTAGAATTTGTGTTTAATCCTTGCTAATTATATTTTCACAAATGAGAGTTTGTTCTTGAATTTGTAATTAGTGAAGTGATTAAGGCTAAGAGATTAGGTTAATCTTGATTTGTGTTCTAAGCTTAAGGAAATGCTCTTATATGATTGTTTAGACATCATTGATTAACTTGGATTCCCCTAAATCAATTGTCTTGCCCAAAGATCCTCCTTTATATCATTGTCTTAATCGTTTTTAGTGCTATTACTTGTTCACTTGTTTAATTTGAATCATTAGGTTGTTAGAAAACCAAAACCACACTTGTTTGCTTGGATTAAAGAGTTTCTTGCATTCTTTTTGCATTGAACAAACCCCAATTGGATTGACACCTAAAATATTGCAATGACATGAGCATATTTAGGATTGATTCCTAGGAAAAATCCTAATTATCATTTTACCTTTTATTACTCTTTGTCGTACATGAATGGCCAACTCATCTTTAGTTGGTACCCCACCCAAAACTTAACCATTGTTCAAACCTCATGCAACTCTCTTTATGTCTTATGTGCATATATGTGCAAAAACCCCGTAGAGGGAGGATGATACTAGGACTTTTGCAAGTCTTTAGAGGTATCAATAACTCCAATACGAGTAGTATAGAAGGTTATCAATCCGTATTGTGATCAATTCTAAGCACGTAGAATACAAGGTACTCAAGTAAGTTAAGCTAAATAAGTGAATTGTTGAGTTTTACTAACGCCTAACAAGATTAAGCAAGCAAGCAAGACGAAACAAACTAAGCAAAATGTGAATTCAAATTATGGAAACGAATCTAAGGATGGGGTAATTGGATATAGGGTATTCCAAGTCTGATTCATGATGCTCATACACAATCAAGGTTAATTTCCAAGGTTAAGATCCTAATTATGACTAATCCTCTCTCAAGGTACTAATCACCTATGCTAATTACTAATCCAAGATCAAATTCTCATTCGTGGACTCTTAATTAGCAAGCATTAAATTCATTAATCAAGATCACCTAAATAATTCCTTAGACAACTAATCTCTTAGGCTAAGAAGGGTATTTCTCTTAGAAAGCTCTCTTAGGCATTTCATCGAACACCTTGTGGGTGGGAAATGCCTTGAGATCAAGTTTGACTTTCTCAAGCACAATCAAGCATTAGACACACTCCCTAAGAGTAGGAAATCCATTATCTATCCCTAAGCATCACAAATCATCCATGGAAGTTACCTAATCCTAACCCATCCCTAGATCCTAGGAGACTACTCACTAATCATGATGGGTCCAACAAATCCTATGAAGAACATGTTAAATCCCATGATTAGATGATAGATGATTAAGAAAGAAGATTGAGAAGAAGAGATTGATAGATAAACTTAGATTGCATAAATTAAAAAGGAGAATCTCTCTTACAAAATACTTAGAACATTCAAAAAGAGGTTCTTAGCATAAGAAAAGACATATCATGAAAATTAGGTTTTTCTGGTATTTATAGTGAATAGTGCGAACCGGGTCAACCCGGAACAAACCGGGTATTGACCCGGTCGGGTTTGGGCGAAGTCCTGAAAATACAGGTTTGTACTGACCGGTTCTGGGTCGGTACAAACCACTCGGTACAAATCCTGTCGCTGGCAGGGTAAGGTTTTAGCCGATGGGAACGACGGTCGGATCGAAGCAGGATGGGTTTTAGCCGATGGGAATGACGAAAGGATTGCTGGAGTTTAGTGCCGTGTGATTAGTACCGACTCAGAACGGGTCGGCACTAACCGTCCTCGTGCAGGTCGGGTGGAAGTCTGGTGCAGATTTAGCCGGCTAAAATGAAGTTGGGTGGCATGCGGGATGAGTTTTAGCCGGCAGAAATCGGTTGTGCGTGTGTTGGATTTAGTGCCGGTTGATTAGTACCGACCCAGGATGGGTCGGCACTAATCTTCTTGTGCCTTGGTGCCGCTTGTTTCTGGACCGGTACGGGAGAGTTCTTGGATCGGTGTTAGCCTCTGTCTTCATACCGATCGGGAAATACCGCTTCAGGACCGGTCGGTGCAGTGTGAAGGGAAGGTACGTCGAGCGGTTCGTCGTCGTTCCAGGTGAGTGTGCCGGTCGAGTCTGGGGCGGCATGAAATCGACTCTGGATCGGTATTAGCCTCTGTCCCTATACCGACCCATCATACCGACCCATGATGGGTCGGTACACTTCTCTCTTTTTGCTGTTTTTGCCTTGGCCATCTCTTCTTGCACTCAACTCCGATTTGGCTTGGTTCGGTGACTTCCAATCCTCCTAAAGTGTCTCCAAGCACCTGGAAAAAGACCCCAAAACATGCAAGACTCACTAGGACTTAATGCAACCTAGCTAGACACTAATTTAGACCAAAACACTAAGGAAAACGATGATTATGCATGCATGCGACTAAAAACGCTAAGTAAAATGCATGCTAAACAAGTAAAATATGAGAAAATCAACTCCCCCAAACTTAATATTTTGCTTGTCCTCAAGCGAACAAACACGAGAAAGCAGGGAGAGAGGTTTGAAGGCGGGAGCTCAAATCCACAAGTATCATAATAAGAAATCAAGCTCAATGTCCAAGTTGTTAGTTCTAAAATGCGATCAAACTAGTCTACTCAAAAGGAGTTAGCCATATCCCTTCCCTACATGAATCAAGCCTAAGTCTCGACCTACACACGCGTTCCTCTCATCCAATCCTTTGACATTCAATTAGTGGTTCCAAGTGGATCATGCTCATGCAATGCAAACAAACTCATTTGGTTAAGGGCTTGGTTTTGAGACAAAGATGATCTCAATTCATGGGTTTGGTTTTCGAACAAGGGATCTCTCATCGAAGGAATGGACTTTGGCAAAATGCTAAGGGTGAAGAGAAATAGATGCATACAAGGCTAGACTTCCATCTACCCAATGCCCCATTACAAAATCGACCCTAATTCTAAACCCACAAAGAACAAATCCTAGCTACCCTTCACAAGGCGTTCTTGCCTTCTTACACCACATCTTTTCATCATCTTTCTTCTTTATAAGCACTTGGGGGGTTTCTTCTTCAACAAATGGTTTGGCATACATTGCTTTCCTTGACTTAGCTTCTCTTTTGTTTTCTCTAGCCTCTTTCATTTATTTTCTAACTTGAGCCCTTTTGGCTTCTTTTCTTTCTTTTTAAAGCTAGAGACTATCTTTTCGACACTTAGAGCTAAACCACATATTTTCTTGCCAACCATTTCGATCTTATTGCTTTCCCCAAATCACTCTCCCAAATTCCTTTCTTTCTTTCCACTTTTCCAATCCCATGATCCTTCTTTTCTTTCCTTTTCACCCATTCCCCTCATCACAAATACCGACCTATCTAACCTAGCCTAATCTAGCTCATGATACGCGAGCTAGTTCTACATGAAAGCCTTCCCTTGTCGCTCTAGACCCAACACTTTTTGCTAAGTCCATTCAAAAATAAGGCCTCACAACGCTCACTAAACATGTAGGCTTGAAAGAAGGTTGAGTTTTTAGGTGGGGAACCATTCCAAAGGTGGGAATTGGCTACTTGGGCCAACAAGAGTGGTACAAAGGGATAAGATGACCCAAGTATGTATGCGGAATCCATGAGTCCATTGTGCAATGCATGATCATGATAATTAATGTGTCAAAATTAAGGTTCTCACTTAGATAGGATTGGATTCGATTCACACATGCTTTAGCTAAAACCTAAGTAGTGAGACACAAGATCAAAACATGGTTCATCCTTTATTTCAAACACGAGATCAAAGCATCAAACAACTAACAACGAGGACATTGGACCGAGCTCTTAAAATGATACTCTACAAGGAAAAATCATCATTGCTCCCTATGCACGTGCAATGCAGCCTACGTGTCACTAGACTCGATCCTATTCGTGAAATGCAAGCTAAATGATTTCTTTTTGTGTTTCAAAGCTTTCAAATTTTTCGATTTTTTTTTGGTTTTTCTATGCCTTAGATGAATGCATGAATGTATGAGACTCAAAATGCAAAAATAGTAAAATAAGATAAAAATAAACGTGGTTAGATGCCGGTCCCTCCCCCAAACTTAAATCGCACCGTCTCGGTGTGAAATAAGTTCGACGGAAGAACCAAAAACGAGAGACAAAAATGGCTATACAATGCAAGATGCAAGAAAATAAAAATAAAAACTATGTACAAGGGTGTTGGAGTCTTACCTAGTAACCTTGAGAGGAGGGGGAAGACCCCATTGAGAAAGAGGGGTTGCTAGAGCACGGTGATGGAGATCTCATGGCCTTCCGTTTTTCCGCCTTCTCACGACGGGCCAAAGAACGGCATGCTTCCTCGTGACCCATCATCTCTCCGCCATGTGATCCTTCGCCAATCTCATGGCGGTTTGCGACCGGCGTCTCTTCGTGTGAGTCGCTAGTTGCCTCACAAGACCCTTTCGCCTTAAGTTCCTTGATCGTCGCCTTCAAGCTCTTGATCGTCCTTGCCATCTTTCTCATTGATCGGTCTTGCCATTTGCACCACCGTTGGAGTAGTCTCGTTTGATGGTGCGCGTGTCTAGTGGCGGGGTCGCCCATCGCTCCATCAAACGGCTCGAAATGGTAACGCTCACTCCCGTAGGTGGGCATAGGAGGTGGTGGGCTAGTATCATCATCGTCGGAGTTGGATGATTCATCGTTTGCGCTTGCCCTCGAGGTCCTACTCTTCTCGGCCTTGTCCTTGTGAGGTAGGTCGATGGGCGGATCCATTGCCGGGTTGTAGAGATGGTCCTTGGTGGGGTAGAACGTGATGTTCTGCCGGTTTTGAAGGCAAGTGAGATCCGCGTTGGGGAGCAAAACTTGCACCGCATCATTTCCACCAAGCTTGATGTTGTATGCTAGCAATGGTCCGATCCTCCCTTTGAGGAACCTTGTGCGTATGAGATACGCCTCATCCATCAAACTCCACGATGTCTTTGTATATGGCAGTTTAACCCCTTTGGCGTTGAGAATAGGCGTCACGAGCCAACTGTGAGGGCAGAATCTCACAACCTCGACTCTTAGCTTTTCAGGTTGTATGTTCTCCAGAATTACTTAGAATATTTTGAGAGAAAAAGTTGTATCTATTATTCTTTTGCCAAGAATCCGGTCCTTTTACAATGTAGCTGATATTTCAAACTTATACCAGCTTGAAACGTAACTGCCTAATTATTACGTACATTAACTGCATAATCAAACTTGTAATCTTTTGTCTTAAATGAGAAATAAATGTGGTTGACCATGTTCGGAGCAGGTCAAGTGCATGCTCATGTCTTCTTGTGAGGTTGCTTCCTTTCCTCGTGCTCGGCTTTTTCAGCAGGTTGATTCGCTCTGTCTCGCGTCCTCGCTCACTCCAACCTTGCGGGATCTCGTTGTAGGCCGAGCCTTCCTTCGAGCCTTCCTTGTTGAGCCTGTTTACTCGGGCTGGGCCTTAGGTGCGGAATTTGGGCCCAACACCAACCAATGCTTATCGCGGACTTCTTGTTCTTGGTCTTGTATGACCACGCTTTGTAGCAAAAGAAACGTCTCACCAAGAGAGTCGCAAGAGACAGGATGCTCCCACTTCCTTTGAAAACCGTTCCGTTGGGGAAAACCGGGAGAAGGGGTTTTAACCCGAGAGCCATCAACTCTAGTTCATCGAGTGTAACCGTACCGAATTCCACCTTGGCGAAGAACATATGGGCCAGCACCTTATGTACATATCGTATCGCTGGGTTACGGATGTGAGTGGTTTTGTTTCCACCCGGGTGATAGTTCCCATAGCCAAAGGTTTCCCACACCCGCTTGAGCTCATTCTTGGGGTAATGAAAATATGGGCCCCCGCTAGTTCCTTCTTCACGGAAGCCGAAAACATGACAAATCTCATGGAAGGTCATCCGATAGTCCTTGCCATTCACCTCAAACCCAATCTCTCCAAACCCGGTTTGGGCATTTGCCTTCTTGTGATACTCGTTGTAGAAAGCTACCTTGAGGGAAGAGAGGAATTGGCAAGTAAGCACATGATGGGCTTGCTCCTTCATGTGGAAAAACCGTCCAAGACCCATGGTATCGAAGATTGTTGCCACGTCTTCGAGAATCCCCATCTTTTCTAGCACAACAATGTCCACGAAACGACCTTGCTCAAAATCCATGTCAATAAGCTTCTCGAAGCATTGTTCCATGGTTGGGAGATCCGGAATAGCGACGGCTTTACCCTTGTCTTTAGCCGCAGCTTTGCCCTTCTTCTTTTCCGCGGGTTTGGCGACAGTGGCAACTTGCTTGCCTTTAGCTTTAGCGCTGTTCGCGTCAACGGGTTTCTTGGCACGAGAACTCGATGCAACCACCATAGCATTACCCGCGGCCTGAGCTTGAGCTTGAGCTTCGTCGTTCTTTGTGTCGGCTCTTGTTTGTCCCATCGTTCCTACAATTCCTCGAAGAAATAATTAGTTTTATGGAAGCATAACTGAAGGACGATGATGAGCAACAAAGTTGAGGCAGATTTTCATGAGAAAATAGTGGTTTAATCCAACAAAACAATCAATTAGATCCAAGCTCATAGATTTAACTCCTAAAGTCTCAAAAATTTGCCATCAAATTTGCTCATTTTCACAAAATTCCATCGAGAGGCAAGAACGCAAATTTGCATATTTGAAAATTTTCAATCATCTCATCCTAGCTCAAGGAAAACAGCAGTTCAATCATATCCTAGCAAACCCCAAGGCTAAAATCGAGCTAGGTGCATGACACTTGAACACCCATGGAATTTCAATACAAGAGCAAATTCACGAAATCTTTGGTGAAATACCTTGGGGATGAGTGTACAAGTGAGAATGATGATGGCAAATCCAAAAAGAGCACGAAAGTTCGAGTTCACAGCACTTTGAATCGCAGAATTTGAGTAACTAAGGTGAAAGTTATGGCAAAGATAAGAAAAAAAATGAAGAAAAGGGGTGCAGATCAGCGATACTTATCGCAGGAAGAAGGAGGTAGGCGGCGTGTCGGGTCGGTTCGGGTGGGTCTGGGTAGGGTTATCCACGAACAAAACGCGTTGACCCGCGTTGACTTTTAATACCGCTCCGTTTTGGCCCGGTACAGATCGAATGGTATGTACCTTTTTCTTCCCACCTTTTGATCTTCGATCGGTACATGCTGAGCGGTACTCGATTTTTCCTCTACACCGTTTGGCTATGGACCGGCACTAATCAATCGGTACAACGTTTCTCTCTTGTGCCGATCCATTCTGGATCGGCACTAACCAACCGGCGCAACGTCTTTCCCTTGTGTCGATCCATTCTGGATCGGCACTAATCAACCGGCACTGATACCTTGGCAAAATTCATCTTCAGGTAGAGTCCTCTCGGCTAGAAACTCGTCATGAGGGAAGGTTGTGCCGGCTAGAAGTTGATCGGGGGGGCTTTTAGTGTGTTGCACCGTTCAGTCCTCGGCCGGCACTAACCATCTGGCACTGAGCTTTTCTCTTGTAGAACCTTGGCTCGTTTCAGCCGGCTAAAAACTTTCTCGGGGCATAGTTCCTTCGGCTAAAATCGTTCCGGGCTAGGGGTGCCTCGGCTAAAAGTCATCCGGCTGGGATTTCTCTTGTACCGAGCTATTCTGAGCCGGTACTAACCGTCCGGTACAAAACTCCCCTCGTACGCCTTTGGTGTGTCTCTCTCCCTTTTTAGCCGGTTAAAAACGTCTCGGTTGCATTTCCCCCGGCTGAAAACTTGCCCGGTTGCAGGAATCTCGGCTGGAAGTTGTTCGGCAAGGATCTCTTTTGTACTAGTCCATTTTGGATCGGTACTAACTGAGCGGCACAAGAATTTCTCTTTTGTGCCATTCCAGTCTGGATCGGCACTAGTCATCCGGTATTAATCCCTCTTGTAAGGCCTTGGTTCGTTTTTAGCCGGCTAAAATCTTCTCGGGGTACAGGCCCTTCGGCTAAAATCGTTCGGCAAGGATCTCTTTTGTTCCGGTCCATTTTGGATTGGTACTCTCGGTCGGTGTAACCTCTTGGTGTGATGCCGATCCACCATACCGACCCAGGATGGGGCGGTATGGTCCTCCGGATTCCTTGTTTTCGCAGTCAAAATCGTTTTTCCCTTCAACACCGTTGATCCAACTCTTCGCAGCCCGTCAAGAACCTATCAACACTCAAACAAAGCATCAAAAAGATCTAGAAAAGAAAAAGAATGCAGAAAACGAAAAATATGTACAATGGATAAGCTTGGGGTGTCTCCCAAGAGCACTTTGTTTAGAGTCTCTAAGTTTGACTTTGGTTACTCGCTTAGGCGGAAGGCGGAACGTCATCGAGAGGGAGTGAGGTCCCTTCTCCGATGAGGTCATTGGCGAGATATGGCTTGAGCCTTTGTCCAGTTGCGACGAACTCCTCTCCGTTCTTGTTCACGAGAACGATGGCCCCATATGGCCTCACCTCTTTGATTCTAAACGGACCGGACCATCTTGACTTGAGTTTCCCGGGAAACAGCTTCAACCGGGAGTTGAATAAAAGTACTTGGTCCCCAACTTGGAAATCCTTATGCAAGATCTTCTTATCATGGAACGCTTTGGTCCGTTCCTTGTAGATCCTCGAGCTCTCATAGGCGTCTAGCCTAGTCTCTTCTAACTCTTGAAGTTGAATCGACCGCTTCTCTTGTGCGGTTTTTAGATCGAGGTTGAGAAGCTTCACCGCCCACAAGGCTTTGTACTCCAATTCAACCGGCAAATGACAAGCTTTCCCATAGAGTAGGTTGAATGGCGTAGTCCCTATAGGTGTCTTGAAAGCGGTTTGATAAGCCCACAACGCATCATCAAGCTTGTTGGCCCAATCTTTTCTCGAGCTCCCAACCGTTTTCTCTAGGATGGCCTTAATTTGCCGGTTGGATACCTTTACTTGTGATATACTCATATATTACATGTTTTAGCATGCATTTCATGTATAGTTTTGTGTAGATTACATGCATAATCATGATCTTGTCTTGCATTTAGATCTTAAATTAGAGATTAGTATATTTGCATTAGGTTTGGTGTGTTCTTGCATGTTTTGGAGTATTTCCTAGGTAATTGGAGGCAATTGGACAAATTTGGAGATTGGGACCTAAGTGAAGTGCAAAGCTCATCCAAGACGCCAGAAAGATGTGTTTGTACGAAGCTCCTCCGATCTGAATCAGCCTTGACAACCTTCATAAAAGATGGAGAGGAGTTCCTTAGCTGTCCGGGAGAAGTCGAATCAGGCGATTTGGATACGTGGTTGGATAGTTACGACAGTTTTACTGGAGCCGTATCTTCCTGGCCGAGCCACACGTCTACGCCGCTTACCACCGGCCGGTGCAACGAAGCGGTATGAGGACAGAAGCTAAGCGCCGGTTTGTTGCGCCGGTTCGTGGTAAACGGTACTGAACCTGGAAACTGAGCACGACCCAAACCCGACCGGGTCGATACCCGGTTTGTCCCGGGTCGACCCGGTTCGCCCATTTTTCTATAAATACTCTTGAAACCTAATTTTGTAGCGAAGTTTTCTTCTTTCTAGAGTTGGGTTTTATCCCAAACTCTTCTTATGATTTTGGAGGGATTTTGATTGTTCTTCATATAAATGCCACTCTAGAGAAGATTTCTTCAACTCTATCTTTTATTTATGCAATTTCTTTACCTTTATGTCTTTTTCTCTTTTGTTCTTCATGTTTAGACTTTAGGGTTTTTTGTTGGATTATGGATGGCTTGATTTTGATGATTTGATGATTGATTTGTGTTGCTTATGTTCTTAATCATTGCTTTCCTTTCTTTCTAAGTGATCTTAATGCTAGATTGGGCTTGAGAGAGTCAATCTAGATCTTTGGGAATTTCACACCCACAAGGTGTTTGATGAAATTCCCCAAAGAACTTAGAAAGAGATAAACATTCTTAACCTATGAGAGTAGTTGCTTAAGGTGTTTATTGGTTGATTTGAATATTGATCTTAATGCTTGCTAATCATTTCATCACAAATGAGAGTTTGATCTTGATTTAGTGATTAGCAAAGTGATTAGTGCCTTGAGAGAGGATTAGTCATAATTAGTGATCTTAACCTAAGGAATAGCAT